>JAFEMH010006526.1:0-120859 GCA_022495995.1 Adenophora triphylla var. japonica
ATATTTGGCGCCAAGCTCGCACGATCATGCTATTCCATTTACTCGGCCGTGCGATCGATGTACGAGTTCTAAAGAGGCACCTTTTGAAGAGCACCACTTTGAAGAGCCTCATCCATGTCTATATAAAGACATTTGTAATCACCCTTTAGGGATATCTCGAGCTTAGAAATGAATTATATACCGAATAGACATAGAAACAAGATTTCTTTATCATCATTAGTTCCAAATATCTTGAAGAAGATTCAGTCTGTTTCATCATTATTTCTTGAAATTACTTTGGAAGAAGCAATATAATTTCAGAAGTGATTTTCAGCCTTTCTCTCTTTACAATCATAAGTCTTTCTTCCCCTTATCTCTTATTATTACTTATGGTTGTTTGTTTCATAATGGGTTGTGAGTAATCCCCCCCCCCCATATTCTTGGGGTTGGAAACTCAAAATGTCTTTTATTTATCATCTTTTATAAAAGTCTTGTCATTTCTCTTCATCTAAACAATTTCTTTATATTAATATCAAAATGACTTACATTTTCGAGACGTCCAACTTATATGATTCAGTTAATCAAGAGAAGTACCTAGCGGAGAATCTCGATTAATGGAACCATATAAAGGAACTAGGTTTCATTGATCACGAGAGTAGTTCAATTGACTAGGGATGTTCCTTGAATGGAAAGTACGTTGATTTACGAACTTTAATGGATCCTTGCTAATTATGGGCCATCGAGAGATAGGGCATAATTAGTAAATGGTACAAACGCTACTTGCTTGATCGTGAGAAGTAATTTGTAGGCTTAAGTACCATCCTTGATTTCGATAAGTATTTATATTTTCAAAGACATGACTAAATGATGAATAATTGGCTAAATGATTTCCAATCCGAGAGAATGCTTCCATTTATAAGAGTTTTTCTAAAAAGTATTTCTACGTATATGTTCGAGATTTTCTTCTTGAATCAACCTATACATTCTCCCAATCTCTTTTATATTTCTTAGTAAAAACATATTCATCCCAAAGTAAACCCTATCCTCATGCTGGATCTAATTCCTACTTGCACTACGCTATATTTCAATAGCCCAAAGTGTGCTTGCGGAAATTAAAATCAATCCGATTTAGGTTTTCAACCCAAACAGAAAGTTTTTTGGCGCCATTGCCGGGGACAACAGCTTACTTTTTGTATTTGTATTTACTACATAATTTTGTTTTTAATTTCGCTTTTAGTTTTTACTTCCGATACACTTACTGTTTAATCTTCTTGTTGAGTGTTCTTGTAGTGCCAGATGTAAACGGGCTCAGGATCTTCTTTGACAACTTTGATTCGGGAACTCCGAAAGAAGCTTTCACGAGAGAGACTAAGGGAAACTTCATGAGGAGACATTGAATAAACATGATGGTGGAAGGAGAGCTCGGTAACACCTGCTAGGACCCTACGGGACTTTGTCCAAATCCTAAGTAATTCCCGAACTAGATCCCCCATTGTTGTGCCGGGAATGCCAATGCGGCCAACTTTCAAAGAGATTAAGCCCCAACTTTTGCATGATAGTTATGAAAAACAACCAATACAAGCTGACAACCGATTTCGAAGATCCTCAACCTCCATATCCAAACTTTTTGGAGTGCGTGACACAACTCGTATCCAAAATGTCACGACCGAAAGCAATACGAAATGCACCTTTTTTCGATTCTCTCTTAAGGATAAGGATTAAGGAAATGAGTTGAGACTCTGGTCCCCTCAAAACTCTTTAACAACATGGGACCAAGTTCAAGAAGCGATTCCTTGGGCGTTTCTTCCTAAACTAGTAAGACAGCTCCGAGATTCGTCACGAAGAGATCACCCAACTTTTGTCAAACGGGAAGTGAGACATTGTACGACGGCTTGGGAGCGTTTTAAGGAGCTTCTCGGAATGTTGCCCCCCACCATGGGCTTGAAAAGTGGTTGATAGTTCGCTATACCCTTCACTACAACGGTCTCAGTTTTTCAAAAACGAGAGAGACGCATTGATGCGCATTTGCGAGGAGTAGGCATTGATGAACAAAGGAGTTGATGAGGCATACGACCTCATTGAGAATGTTGCAGGCTGAACCACTATCGGTGGTCAAATGAGGAGGGAGCAAACGTTACAAGCACGCCGGAGTAAGTTTAATGTTGATGCGGCTTACTCTTTCTCTTTGACATGCTTTTAAAGAAATTTGAGAATCTTAATGTCAATCCCGTGGCTAATGTCAATATTTTGTGTGAACTGATGTGGGTCTAATCTCACATAGTACATATATTTGTGATTTGCTTGACACTGAATTCTGATGTGATCAAGTTGAATTTTGTTAATTCTCTTCGGGCGGAAGAGGGGGATGTATTCAAATTCATTTAATCCCGAATGGAGGAATCACCCCAACTTCTCCTTTAATAATGACAATATTCTAAATCCTGGAAACCATCCACACAAATTCCGGGATTTCACATCCAAGAAATTTCAATACTAATTTAAATTCTTTTCCCCTATGAAAATCCAAATTAGATATTTTGATGGATTTTGTAGTTGAAAACAAAAATTCCCAAGAAAAGGTTAATAATGAGTTTAGGGAATGTTTCAAGTTATTAAATGCTAGGTTTGATAATCTAGCAGCCCATAACAAAATGCTTAATGAACATGTTAAGGCGATAATAACTAGAAGCGGGAAAGAGCTTATTGATTGTCCTCCTAAGGAAAATAGCAATCCCATTGAGGAAGATATTAGTCAAAACCCACCTATGGTTGAAACTAATAAAGAGGTCGAAAAGGGGACGGAATCCCCTAAAATAACAAGAAATTTTGATCCACCAATACCTTAACCTCAAAGGTTGGTAAAGGCGAAGCTTGATAAACAATTTGCAAATTTTTTAGAAGTTTTAAAATCTATTTACATCAATGTGCCTTTTACCGATGCTTTGCAACAAATGCCTTCTTATGCTAAATTTTTAAAAGATATCCTTTCTAAGAAAAGGAAGCTAGAGGAGTACGAGACTGTTGCATTAACGAAAGAGGTAAGTGCCATTTTGCAAAGAAAATTACCTCAAAAATTAAAAGATCCCGACACTTTCTCTATTCCTTGCAACATAGGTAAATTTGATGTTGATAATGCCATGTTAGACCTCGGGGATAGCGTAAGCCTCATTCCACTTTCAAAAGTAAGAGAATTGGTGTGGGGGAATTAAAACCTACCACCATATCTTCCACCAGTTGGCGGAATTGTTCCATTAAATACCTGGTGGGTATTATGGAAGATGTCCCTTGTCAAATCGGGAAATTGATCATCCCAGTTGATTTTGTAGTTCTTGAGATGGAAGAGGACAACCACATTCATGTAATTTTAGGTAGACCTTTTCTTGCCACAGATGGGGCAATAATAGACATTAAAAATGGTAACCTTTCATTAAATGTAGGGAATGATAAGGTGGAATTTAACTTGTCAAAATTTATGAAAAGTCCTAATCTTGATAACTCTTGATTGAACATTAACGTGTTAGAATATATTAGAAAGGAATTAGAGAATCCCCAATCTAAAGACCCGCTAGAGAAAAGTCTTATAGATTGAAAGAGAACGTTGCATAATGTAGATGATGACGAAGTTACAAATTATACTATGATTTTAGGTACTAATCATGCAGCGAATTTTAGTGACTAAATTTGAAGAGATGGATACTAAGGTGGAGCCATCCAACCAAGATGAAAAAAGGTAATTAAGGCACCTCAAGTTGAATTGAAGCCTCTTCCTTCAAATCTAAGGTATGAATTTCTTGAACCAAATTCTACTTATCCCGTGATTGTTAATGCAAAGCTAAGTCCTCTTGAAATTGAAAAATTATTAAGGGAACTTAGATTGCACCAAAAAGCCATAGGATATACTATTGATGATTTAAAAGGAATTCATCCTAAAATTTGCATGCATAGGATTGACCTAGAGGAAGATCATAAACCTTCCATTGAGCATCTGATGCGGGAAATAACCCTCCATATATCCTTGAGATTCATTGTTGATGGAATGGCTTTTCGGTTCAAGAAACTATTGGAAAGATCGGTTTGATATTGTAGTCTAAAATAATAAACACCAGAATTTTGGGTCCACTTAAAGGGCATTCTGGTAATTTAATATATATTTCCAGCAGGAGTATTATATACCATTGGATAGATAATTGAGTCTAGTTTCATACGCAAGAAACGGATCATCATTCCGAGTTTTCTACATCAAGTTATGGTCATTTTACTAGGTGTTGTGCAGGTGGATAGATTCATCTTCTACCATCTCATCCCGAGCAAGGTAACGTTGCGGAAGCACATCAACCAAGGCTCTGATACCACTTTGATGCTGGAAAAATGGAGAAGACATCAGAGGAAATACAAGTGAAATGACAAGGGGTAAAGAACTTAATATTCAAAGGAATTCACCTAAAAATATAAGTCAAAAATCGCCACTCAAAGGTACCCAACCTATGAGATAAGATAAATTAGAAGAAATCCATCTTCTATAAACAAGTCAAAAGACTCAATATTTTAATATAACTCAACTCCCCCTTACAAATGCACTTTAAGGGGTTTTTATACAAATCTTGGAACATCCCTCCAAGTTAAGATAACCTAAAAATTTATTAAGAGTAGATAAAAAGGTCTAGAAACATGAAAAGCCAAAAGTCTTGGCCAAATTCGGATGTACATCTCTTTATGCACAGCCTTGGTAAACTGATCATAATTTATTCTAGAAAAATCCAAACGGAAATCCGAAAAGTGTGTTGGAAACTAGACTCAAAGATCTTTCTGTTGATATATAATTCATCTGCTAAGTAAATGTATATGATTACCTGAATTCCCTTGAAGTGAACCCAAAATCTGGTTCTTTATTATTTTGGACAACCCCATCAAACTCGTATTTTCAATAGTTTCTTGAACCAACAACCCACTCCACCAATAATGAACCTCAAGGATATATGAAGGGTTGTTTCCTGCATCATTATCCTTGGTTGGAGAAAATTCGTCCTCGAATTTAGAAGTGACGAAGAATTTTCCCAATACATAATTTATATTGTGTTATGTCATTGTCTTGTAATGAAGAAAATGAATCTTGCTTTAAGCTTAATCCCTCATGAAATTGAAAATCTGAAAATGGTAAAATATTTATCTCCATGTTATTGTTTCTGATAACAATGAGGGACCCTTCAAATTCTTTGTCATTGATTGGATCTTCATCGTAGATTGGAGGTTTATCCCAATCGACAACATCTTCTTCACTTGTTGAATATGTAAAAGGCCAAGAAAGATTTTCTGAAATTTCTTCATCATAAACTTTTTGGAAGGTAAGGTTCAACCGATAATTAAATCGATGAGAAGCCTCTTCAATCGACACCTTGTCAAAAGTTTGATTGGAAATGGAAATCATCTCACAATCTTTTGAAATTAACAACTTTGAATCATGACGCGACTCATCATGTTCCAAAGCCTCGTAGCGTGCAAGACGACGCTTGAGTTGCAACACTTCTCTCCTTAGATCTTCTACCATCTCATCCCGAGCAAGGTAGTGTTGCGGAAGCACATCAACCAAGGCTCTGATACCACTTTGACGCCGGAAATATGGAGAAGACATTAGAGGAAATACAAGTGAACAGACAAGGGGTAAAGAACTTAATATTCAAAGGAATCCACCTAAGAATATAAGTCAAAAATCGCCACTCGAAGGTACCCAACCTATGAGATAAGATAAATTAGAAGAAATCCATCTTCTATAAACAAGTCAAAAGACCCAATCTTTTATATAAAACTCAACTCACTATCTCCATTACAATTGCATTATAAGGCTATTTATACTTAACTTGGAACATCCCTCCAAGTCTAGGAATACTAAAACTACTAAGTAGATAAACTATGAATTAATTATTTGATGATAAGATTGACTAGAAATATGAAAGATCAAAAGACTTGTCAAAATTCGGATGAATCTGCCCACCTGCACACCTAGTAAAATGACCATAACTTGATGTAGAAAACTCGGAATGATGATCCGTTTCTTGCGTATGAAACTAGACTCAATTATCTATCCAATGGTATATTATACTCCTGCTGGAAATATATATTCAATTACCACAATGCCCTTTAAGTGGACCCAAAATTCTGGTGTTTATTATTTTAGACTACAATATCAAACCGATCTTTCCAATAGTTTCTTGAACCGAAAACCCATTCCATCAACAATGAATCTCAAGGATATATGGAGGGTTATTTCCCGCATCAGCATCAAAAAAGGCTCAATCCTAATATGAAAGAAGTGGTTTAAAAGGAAGCCCTTAAGTTACTTGACGCGGGCATTATCTATCCAATTTTGGATAGTAAGTGGGTAAGCCACATGCAAGTTGTCCCTAAAAAGGGAGGTATGAAAGTCTTTCGGAACGATAAGGATGAATTAATCGCAACAAGGACTGTCATGGGTTGGCGTATTATAGACTACAGAAAATTAAATAAAGCCACCCGAAAGGATCATTTTCCCCTTCCCTTTATAGACCAAATGTTAGAAAGGTTGGCAAAGCATTCCCATTTTTGTTATTTGGACGGATACTCCAAATTTTTTCAAACTCCTATCCATCCAGACGACCAAGAGAAAACAACTTTTACTTGTCCTTATGGTACCTTCGCTTGCTTATAGGAGAATGCCCTTTGGACTTTGTAATGCTCCTGCCACCTTTAAACGTTGCATGATGGCCATTTTTTCTGATTTCATAGAAAATATGATGGAAGTTTTCATGGATGATTTTTCAGTTTATGGTTACTCCTTCGATGAATGTTTACAAAACTTATCCAAAGTTTTAAAACGTTGTGAAAAAGTTAATCTTGTTTTAAATTGAAAAAAATGTCACTTTATGGTCAATGAAGGGATAGTGTTAGGGCACAAGATGTCCGAAAAGGGGATAGAAATAGATAGGGCGAAGATTGAAATCATTATGAAATTACCTTTGCCTACTAATGTTAAAGGAATAAGAAGCTTTTTAGGTCATGCCGGTTTTTATCGGCGATTTATAAAAGATTTTTCGAAAATTTCTAAACCTTTGACTAATCTACTGATGAAAGATGCTCCATTTGTGTTCGATAGCCTTTGTCTTGATGCTTTTAATAGGTTGAAGGAATCATCGGGTATGCCACTCCCTATCGTGCAAACCCTTGATTGGGATCTCCCTTTCGAGATAATGTGTGATGCTAGTGATTTTGCAGTAGGAGCAGTTTTGGGACAATGGAAAGACAAGAAAACTCATGCTATATACTATGCTAGCCGTACATTGAATGAAGCACAAGTGAATTATGCCACCACAGAAAAAGAACTATTGGCCATGGTATTTGCGATAGACAAGTTTCGGTCGTATTTGGTGGGATCAAAAGTGATTGTATACATGGATCATGCGGCGATAAGGTACTTATTGGCCAAGAAGGATGCCAAGCCAAGACTGATAAGATGGATCCTTCTTCTCCAAGAATTTGATTTGGAGATCCGTGATAAAAAAGGGACGGAGAATTTAGTTGCGGATTACTTATCCCGTCTTCCCAAAAATTTAGAAATTTCCGATAAAGATGAACTTCCTATTGATGATTCATTCCCGGATGACCACCTTCTTGCTATAAGCAATTTCGAAACCCCTTGGTTTGCGGACATTGTAAATTATTTAGCATGTAGGATTCTTCCTCAAGAAATAAGTTATCAACAAAGGAAGAAATTCTTATCAGAAATTAAATATTATTTTTGGGAAGATCCGCTCCTTTTCAAGCATTGCATAGAAGGAATCATTAGGCGGTGTGTATCTAATGAAGAGGTTATTGACATTCTTCATCATTGTCATTCCTCTTCTTATGGCGGTCATGCAAGCACAGCTAAAACCGCCGCCAAGGTTCTTCCATCAGGTTTTTATTGGCCCGCGCTCTTCAAAGATTCTCGGAATTTTGTTAATACTTGTGATCGTTGCCAGAGAACCGGCAACATTTCAAGAAGAAACAAAATGACGCTTAATAATATTTTAGAGGTTGAAATCTTCGATGTTTGGGGAATTGATTTCATGGGGCCTTTTCCAACGTCCTTCAACAACAATTATATTTTATTGGCGGTGGATTATGTCTCAAAATGGGTAGAAGCCGTAGCATCTCCAACAAACGACTCGAAAGTCGTCATGAAGCTCTTCAAAGACATAATTTTTCCAAGGTTCGGGGTTCCAAAAGTTGTTATAAGCGATGGTGGTTCGCATTTTTCATACCTCCTATTTGAGGCTTTACTAAAAAAGTATGGAGTCCATCATAAAACAGGCACCGGATATCATCCTCAAACAAGTGGGCAAGTGGAAGTATCGAACCGGGAAATAAAGTGGATCTTGGAGAAAACGGTAATAAGTTCAAGAAAGGATTGGTCAATAAAGTTGAACGATGCTTTATGGGCTTATTGCACCGCTTTCAAAACACCCATCGGAACAACTCCTTTCCGTTTGGTGTATGGGAAGTCGCGTCATTTACCGGTAGAGCTTGTGCATAAGGCATATTGGGAATTTAAAGCTCTCAATTACGATCTAGCAAAAGCCGGTGAAAAGCGAAAGCTTTAGTTACAAGAGCTTGAAAAACTACGATATGAAGCATATGAAAGTGTCAAGTTATACAAGGAAAAGACAAAGAAATGGCATGATGCACATATCATAAGGAGAGATTTTAAAGAATGAGATATGGTACTACTTTTTAACTCTCGTTTAAAGATTTTTCCGGGAAAACTAAAATCAAGATGAACGGAGCCATTGTAATTTGGAACGAAGCAAAAGGAGAGTTCAAGGTAAACGGTCAAAGGCTAAATCACTACATGACCGGAGACCCGATTGGAGTAATATCATCAATTACACTCGGAGATCCCACCCCTCATCCCAAGTAAGTTTCACTTTACCCTCCCCAAATTTTCTTTGTTCTTAAAACATTGAGGACACTGTTTGCAGCAAGTGTGTGGGGGGGGGTATTTCTCTAGCTTTATTTTTTGCTTTCTAGTTTAAATTTTTCTTTCTTTTTAACTTAGTTGCATTTTGTTTTTATTATGTATGTCTAGTATTAAAAAAATCCCTATGATGATCCCTATTATTAATCCTCATGCTTGCTATTTGCTCTAGAATGATGCCTTTGTCTTTCTTCTCATATTTTCTAAGGTAATATCTAAGGTATTTTTTATTTAAGTATTAGGAACATGGGGTTCGCAGCCACAATGTTTCCTACTTGAAAGGATCAAAATTGCTTGAAGTCTTTTGCAAATTTAACACGTATAAAAATAAGATAATTTGTTAGGCCTTGATAAGATTTTCCACTATCTTCCTCCATTTCCACCTTTGTGATTCAAAATGCATTTCAATTCCATGAATACACCTAATTTGTGAATAAATGTTCATTCTTTTTATTTGTACATTTTAAGCAATAAAGTCATTTTCACAAATCTCTCTAAAGAGTGAAACTTTTCATTGAACCAAGCTTATGATCCAAAGATTCATCCTTCTCTATAATATGCTTTGCTTGATCAAATTCTATTTATGCTATATTGTTTTATTGTCTTAAAACTGCTCCCTTGAAATATCCCCTAAATACTTCTTTCTAATGATTTTTAAGGATATGAAAAATATGAATACGAAGCTAGAGGCAATCTTCAAAGGCAATAGGCATGCAGCAATAAATTTTCTGAGGGATCAATCTCGTTGTTTTATCATTTGCATTTTTTCCTCCCTCTCCATTTTCTCATCCTACTCTTGCTTGGGGACAAGCAAGAGCTTAGTGTGGGGGAGTTTGATAAGTAACTATTATATAGTCGATTATCACATTATTTCTTTTGTCATATATCTTCGATTTTATGCTCTTTGGTATATCTTATACTCCTAGACAGGTTTTTGAGTCATTTTATGAAACAATTGGAGCCTTGGAAATAATCAAGTATCAAAGCCATGGAGGGACAACATCAAATTAAGCACACAGGCCAAATCCCACCCTGCACAGTCGTGCTCATTGCATAGGAGGGCCGTGCATATAGCCATTGCAAGGCCAAAATTGGCCCCAACACATGGAGTGGCCAAGGCTTGAAAACCAGAGTGGCCGAGCAAATCCAGCCAGATCGGTCGTGCACAATGCCCAGTTCAAACCAATATTTTTCGCCAAGCTCGCACGGCCATCCAGTTCCCTTAACTCGGCCGTGCAATCGCTGTACCAGTTCCAAAATGCACCTTTTGAAGGCACCACTTTGAAGAGTCTGATCCATGTCTATATAAAGACATTTGTAATCAGTCTTTAGGGATATCTCTAGAGCTTAGAAATGAATTATATACCAGAATATACATAGAAACAAGATTTCTTTATCATCATTAGTTCCAAATCTCTTGAAGATTCAATTGTTCATCATTGTTCTTGAAGTACTTTGGAAGAAGCAATATAATTTCAGAAGTGATTTTCAGCCTTTGTCTCTTTACAATCATAAGTCTTTCTTCCCCTTATCTCTTATTATTACTTATGTTTGTTGGTTTCATAATGGGTTGTGTGTAATCCCCCCCCCATATTCTTAGGGTTGGAAACTCAAAATGTCTTTTATTCATAATCTTTTATAAAAGTCTTGTCATTTCTCTTCAACTAAACAATTTCTTTATATTAATATCAAAATGACTTACATATTGGAGACGTCCAACTTGTATGATTCAGTTAATCAAGAGAAGTACCTAGCGGAGAATCTCGATTAACGAAACTATATAAAGGAACTAGGTTTCATTGATCACGAGAGTAGTTCAATGACCTAGGGATGTTCCTTGAATGGAAAGTAAGTTGATTTGCGAACTTTCATGGATCCTTACTAATTATGGGCCATCGAGAGACAGGGCATAATTAGTGAAAGGTACAAACGCTACTTGCTTGATCGTGAGAAGTAGTGTAGGCTTAACGTACCATCCTTGATTTCGATGAGTATTTATATTTTCAAAGATATGACTAAATGATGAATAATTGGCTAAATGATTTCCAATCCCATGAATGCTTGCGTTTATAAGAGTTTTTCTAAAGGTATTTTCTGTATATGTTCTATTTTCTTCTTGAATCAACCTATAATTCTCCCAATCTCTTTTATATTTCTTAGTAAAAACAAATTTATTCCAAAGTAAACACTGTTCTCGTGGGATCGACCCGTACTTGCACTCGCTATATTTCAATAGCCCGTGCGCTTGCGGAAATTAAAATAAATAGTTAGGTTTCAACCCAATAGGTATAAATCATTGCACTCACGTGGATGATTTATACATTGACCATTGTTGAGTAGATTAGATTTAATTGACGACGGACCAAATGAATCTAGGTTCATATGTTGTTATGATTTCAATTGAATCTTTTGAATGTTTTATCAACAGACCAAGAAGGTATAAACAATATAGAAATATTAGGGTTGCAATACGCAAACCAAACGTGCCAACCCTATAATTTTGTGAATGAACCCTTGAACGAGATTGACTTCTTTTACATGATTATCATAAAAAGATAATTGTTATGATCCCCAATCCATGAATCCCTTATTTTCTTGATTTTTTTGCTTGCTTTTATATTTTTGCTTTCTTAGGATAAAAATTGCTCAAACAATCAAAACCCCTTTTTCTTACTTCTACACTAATAAAATATACTTGTTCCACAATAGTCCTTATAGATTCGACCCTTGCAATTGCACATTATTACATTGATAAACTAGTGCACTTGCTAGGTAATTTAATAAGATGGAGATTTCCTCCATTAAGTTTTTGGCACCGTTGTCGTGGACTTGTGTCTGAAGAAGTTAATTTTGTTATTGTATGCTTGGTCGACATTCTTTGATTCCTACCATTGAGCCATTGAATGACGACATTAATAAATTTGGTCAACGTCTGAAAAAGCTTGAATTAAAAGAGGGCTATCCCCTCGAAAGTGATCTAAATCCTTCTACCACTAGGGTAGAAGAGGAAAAGGTCCCGATGGAAATCCCACTGGCTCAAACTATGTAGAACTTCTTAAATCCTAAGGTAGACACATCGGTGTCTTGTATTGTGTTGTGCAATGCAGCAAACAATCTTGAGGTAAAGAGTCAATATTTTGGCATGCTACCTAACTATCAAGATCGTTCAACTGAATACCCTTTGACCTTCCTAGGAGACTATGATGACAGTGTCACACTTCCTAGGAAAAGAGGGAGTGACTTATGAACAAATTAGACTTAAATGTTTCACCTACACCATGAAAGGGAATGCAATGATTTGGTTGATGATGCTCGCACCTAGGAGCATAAGCACATAAGATGAATTATATGATGCATTTTTATGCAAATATTACCCCATCCCACATTGGCCACATTTATACAGAAAATCATTAGGAGCCAAGACACCGAAAGAGACTCAAGACCTTTTTGAAATGTTAAAGGGAAGGTGAGAGGTGTGCTTGGTTTGAGCACTAATGATGAACTTCCTAGGCAAATTGCTGAATTACATAAGATATTTTATATGTTAACTTCTCGTGGTACTTCTTCAAATACCAATGTAATTCATGATGCATGCTCTATTTATGCTTTACATACTCATCCTACTAACTTTTGTCCTAGTGTTGCCCAATTTGTTATTGGGAATGAACAGGCACAAGCATTAAATGGGTATAATCTAAGGCCACCCCAAAATAATCTATATTGTAATACTTACAATCCAGGGTGGAGAAATCATCCCAACTTTTCTTGGGGAGGTAATATAAATAATCCCCTCCATAATCCACAACCTCAAGGGCAGTTTGAGCCGAAAAAGGAGCTTTAGGAAGAGGCTATGGAACTAATGAACCTAGAGCGGCAACATGAATCGAAGCAACATGAAGCCTCCATAAAAAATCTTGAAATTCAAGTAGGGCAACTTGACGAAGCCCTTCAAAGCCACAAGCTCGGAAACTTTCTGAGTCAAGAGCAACAAGCTATGGCCATATCCACCCTCCGGAATGGCATAGTGGTAAGTAATGAGGTAAATTATTCTTCTTCCTCCTCTTCCCCTCCTCATATTTCTGAAAAAGATGCTAAAAAAGTACACATGAATTGGGGGGAATCCTAAAGACATTTACACACCTCCCAAGCCATATGTACCACCGATGCCCTTTCCCGGTCGATTGATGAGACATTAAATAGAGCATCAAATGAAGGAGTTAGTGGAGAGGTTCTCCAAAGTTAGTATTAATCTCCCTTCGCTTAATGTTATTAAAAACATTCCTGAATATGCAAAAAAAATCAAGGAAATAAACTCTAAAAGCATAGATATGGAAATAACGAGATATTGATAATGGGAGAAAGTGCGAGTGTCATAGTCCAAAAAGACCTCTCACCTAAACAAAAGGGTCTCGAAAGTTTCACTATTTCCATTACTTTGGGGGATTCTAGTTAGGGGAAGGCGATGTTAGACCTTGGTGCTAGCATAAATGTATTACCATACTTCACATACTTGAAATTGGGTTTGTCTGAATTAAAGCCCTCGACAATGGCCCTTCATCTAGCGAACCATTCTATTAGGAGACCAATGGGCATTGTGGAAGATGTGTTAGTCCAAGTGGGGACCTTGATTGTCCCCGTTGACTTTGTGGTGTTGGATATGGTTAATGGAGGAAGAATGTGTAGATAGGCTCCTATTTTGCTAGGACGTCCATTTATGGCCACAACTAATACGATAATAAATGTGGGAATGTGAAGTTGTCAATAATGGTGGCGGGTGAGAGGATTGAGATCCCGGTTGATGGGATGATGAAATATCCCATGGATGATGAGAGGGAGGCTTGTGAGTTCTTAAATGACATATAGGAGAGTGATTGTGCTCAAATAGATAGGAGTGACGGTGAGAATTCTAAGGATAGAGCGGACATCTATGATATGGCTAGTAACATTAAGGCCGACAAACACTCTTTGAGTGACGGACCTATCACCCCCTAAATTGATTCCATAAGGAGTCATTGTCAAAATTACAATCATTCTATCCTCTAAAAGCTGAAAGTAATGATTCATGTGCTCAAATTGAGGAATGCTATTTTTTTGATATTTCTGATTCTTTTATTGCTAACATTTATGATCAATATAGCTCTTCTGAAGTTTTTGAGTAAGATGAGGTGATTGATGTTTGTGAGACCAAGGCACCAAATGAGTTTGGGGGAGAGGCCCCATGAAAAAAGAAAAAGAAGAAAAAGGCCATAAAAATCCCTTGGGCTCCACCCGAGCTAATAAAGAATGGTACTTACATGTGGAAAGTTGTGGGTGTTTTTGCTTGCCATTTCAAAAGGTGGGCCAAGGGGAGAAAGGCTAAGGCCAAAGAGATTATGGTCAACATCAATCCCAATTGAACTTTGGACTATAGTCGGGCTAATAACCTTAACCAAATGTGCTTATTGGGAGGTAACACAACTGGGTTTGTTTTATTTGCTTTATTTTATTTGTTTTGTTGTGTCATATCATTCTTTGAACCGAAGGCATACTTTAGTTATCTTTCCTATGAGGATATAACATGTTTTGAGTTTGGGGGTAGATATCTCTCCGAGTTTGTGGGTTTATATGGAAGAGTATATAGTGTCACCCTCCAAAAAAATAGAAAAAATTTAAAAATTTTGTTCTTTTCATATTTTGGGATGTTGGCTAAAGTCGATGATGATTTGAGAGTGCTTTAATTTTAAAATCTTTAGAGTTATTATCAATATGGAGATATAATTGCATTGAAACATGTAATGTATGATTACTCCACCTTTCATTTACATAATATTTTCTTGATTATTGTTACCAACTTAGTAGACCTTTATAGGATCACTTTGGCATTCTCGGGTTTCATAGATTATGTTTGCATGACTGTTAATAACACGTCAATTAGGTTATTCGGGAAGTGATTATATGGCTAGTTTCTTTGAACCATAATTGTGAGCTTTTAACTTTCTCATCACTTATATAAAAATTTCGCTAGAACCCTTTCAAGCTTTAAAAATAATTGAATCTCTCACAAAGTGAGAGGTTATATTAGACCGCCATTTGCCTTCGTTTGTACCTACATTATCCTACCCTATACACTTATACACTATTTTCTCAACTTTTCAAGAATGTGAAACTAGGGAATGGTTGATAAATTGTGGGTTATGCTTGTATTCAAGGGTTGAGTGGAAAGTGGTCAACAATAAAAGAAAAAAGAGTCATGTTATTTATTGAAAAGAGAGGCTTGAGCAAAATGTTTAATGCATGGTAATATTCGTGATATATACATATGTGCAAAGCAAAAGAAAAGAAAAATTTGAAAAGAAAGCCTTGCCCTCTCTAATGTTGAAGTGGAGAGTGACCAAAGGAATGAAAGGTGATCAACCACATATGTGAAAGTATTCAAAATCATAAGTTTGGGGGTTGAATCAATGGGTTGGCATGGAGCAGAGAGATTAATTCAACATAAGGATGTATGTTAAAGACTTCTTAGTTTCACTTGCTTGACTTCGTATGTATTTACCTTCATTTGTAACCGTTAACCTAGCCCGCCATTTTCGCAAAAAATTACAAGGCATAAAGCCTTATTTGATCCATAAAGAGTAGACGGGTTGACAGTTATGTTTAAATAGACATATGAGAGTCTTTGTGCAGAAACTTCATCTTATTATCATTGATTTAGAGTATGACACAAGGACCCTATAAACTATCTTACTTTGGTGACAATGATCTCCCATTAATTCTTTCATTTTTCACATTGTGGTGGAGAATTATAAGTAAGATGCATCCATGTAAATATAATTTCATCTTCATGATATTACTATTAGATTATGTGTGTTGTAAAGATTCGGGACTTGTTTGGCCAACAACCTATTATATGATTTGAATAAACCCAAAAATATTTTCTCTTAGTTTTAGTTTAGTTAGTAGTTTTATTTTTGTTTAGTCTTTGTTTATTATTTTTTTTACTCGAGGACAAGCAAAAGATAAGTTTGGGTTATTTGATTAATGTGTTTTCACTCATCCAAAGGATATATATTTATACCAATTTATGTTCAACCTTGGGTGTTTTTGATGGTTTTTTGAGTAAAGGGAATGAAAGCAGAAAGTCCCGAAATATGATTAAAAAGGATACGAAAGGAACGATTGAGAACGGAGTTGCAAAGGAGGAAACAATAGAAATTACAGAAGTTCAAAGTGAAAGATGACATGTAATTCAATAAAATTAGATAGAACTTGTCGAGAGCTATCCAACCATATATGGCACATCTCAATCGAAGTCCATATTAAGAAGTTATAACATTCGAAAGTTGGTCGATGAATGTATAAGTCGATGAAGCATGAGGAGCGCACGCACCCGAGGAGGGGGAGCGCCCGCTCTCCAATTCCTGAAACTCATGATTTTCACCACCATAAAGGGTGCGATCCCCCCTATAGGGGGAGCGGTCACCCCCCTACACAACAGTTGTTCAGCTTTCCTCTTCAGACTTGATTTTTTACTCCGTTTCCTAAATTTGACCCTACTCTATCACCCTAGTATATAAAGACCACCTCTAGCCATATTTTTTGTATGTCTTATTAGCTTGTATCATATATTACAATTTAGTTTAGGTTTTTAATTATTCAAGAAGGATTTCAAGGTTGAAGATCAAGGTTTTTATTCCTTCATTGTTTATGGCCCTTCGCAGGTAAATATTAGGTTCGTGGATTGGATGATTAACAATTTGATCTTTATGCTAAGGTTTTAATTGTTTCTATATCTTTCTTATTCATTTTCTTCTCAACATTCTTAATTATTGTTCTTAGGCTTCAATTGTATGTTAAGATATTTTCGGCCTTTGAATTTATTTGGGTATAAATCGTTGCACTCACGTGGATGATTTTACATTTACCATTATTGAGAAGATTAGATTCAATTTACTACGGACCAAGGAGTCAAACAAATATAGGTTCATATGTTCTTATGTTTTCAATTGAATCTTTTGAATGTTTATATCCACAGACCAAGAAGGTATAAACAAGATAGAAATATTAGAGTTGCAATTCACAAACAAAACGTCCCAACTTTTATCTTTATGAATGAATCCGTGAATGGGATTGAATTCTTTTACATGATTTATATAGCATAAAGAGACAATTAATATGATCGCATATCCATGAATCTCTTGGATTCTTGATTTCTTTGCTTGCTTTTATTTTTATTTTTGCGTTTTTAGGATAATAATTGCTCAAACAATCAAAACCCCTTTTTGTTACTTCTATACTAATAAAATATACTTGTTCCACAATAGTCCATGTGGATTCGACCCTTGCGCTTTCACATTACTACATTGACAAATTATTGCACTTGCTAGGTTATTTGATAAGAGGGACATTTCTTCCATCACTGGGCGAGGCCTCTCATTTCTCCCTTCACCTCCTGAGGGTCTAGGGGCCCTATTTTGGGTTGTTTAGACATTTGTAATGGTGCTACTTGGTGGGATATGTCATCGTCCTTTCTAGGAGACTCTGGTAGCTCAAGAAGCTCGTCATAAACCTCCAACAAGCTCTGCAGGACCTTCGCTCGTTCCAATAGTAATTCCTTCCTACTATGGTGAGGAGCTGTGGGACCTGGTAGGTCGCCTACAATTGTTTGACCCGTTTGGTGCTTCTTGCTTTGCTCACCACCCCCTGGATTGTCATTGGCCTCTTCTCTCTCCTTCTGTCCTAGATTCCTACTCCATCCGCTACACTCTTTGAAAGGGTAGGTCTCCTATGTGGATTTCCATAAGGAGGAGGGGAAAGGTGTGCCATACGGTTTCCTGTACCAACATCCGCACATTTATTGTTTCCATCGGCGCTTTCTTTTGAGGAATTAGCAATATGATCGTCTGACACCATGTTGCAAGTTTGTAGGATTTCAAGGTCTAGAATTGTCAAATAGCAACAGACCAAAATCCGTCGCTATTAGCGACAGAATAACGACGGAAGCAAAATAAAACGAAAAGATCTGCTAACGACAACATTACCGACAAATTTAACGACAGATTTAACGACGGACATGAATCTGTCACTAATTCGTCGCAGTAGTGGCGCAAAAAAAGTCCGCCCATTTTTGCGACAAATTACCGACAGAATAACGACGAATAACAATTTTTTTAGAACTTTAACGACTGATATTTTCTGTCACTATATAAATAAAAACTAAAAAAATATTTTTTCTTTTTTAAATTAGCGACGGAATAGCGACAGATTTTACAAAAATAATTTAACGATGGATATTTTCTGTCGCTATATAAATAATAAAATAAAAAAATTTTTTTTCTTTTTAAAATTAAAATTAGCGACGGATTAGCGACGGATTTTACAAAAACAATTTAACGACGGATATATTCTATCGCTATATAAATAATAAAATTAAAAAATATTTTTTTCTTTTTAAAATTAAAATTAGCAACGGAATAGCGACGTATTTTACAAAAATAATTTAACGACAGATATATTCTGTCGCTATATAAATAAAAAATATATTTTTCTTTTTAAAATACCGACGAAATAGTGACGGATTTTACAAAAATGTTTTTTTTTATTTTTAAATATTTTTATCTTTTATTTAGTGACGGATTTAGCGACTAAAATTTTTAAATTTGATTTTACAATTATAAAAAAATATATATTTTTAAATAAAAATTCTTAACTTTTTTTTAAAAAAAATCACCACTAACAAACATATCAAATAATTTTTTAATCCATAAAAAAATAAAAAATAATAAAAAATAAATATATGCTATTGTCCGTCCCTCTTTTTTTGTTTTATATACTTATTTTTTTAAAAAAAAATTCTTAACTTTTTTATGTAACATTTAAAAAAAAATCACTACTTAACAACTTCTCAAGTAATTTTATTATCCAAAAAAATTTAAAAAAAAATCAAAAAAAGTATATGCTATTGTCCATCTCTCTTTTTTATTTTATATACTTTCATTTTTTAAAAAAAAATGAAACATAACTTTTTTTAAAGATATGAAAGTATATAAAAGAAAAAAAGGACGGTATAGTATATAGAGTATAGGGTATAGTATATAGGGTATAGTATATAGGGTATATGGTATAGTATATAGGGTATAGAGTATAGGGTATAGGGTATAGTATATAGGGTATAGGGTATAGGGTATAGTATATAGTATATAGTATATAGGGTATAGGGTATAGTATATAAGGTATAGGGTATAGTATATAGAGTATAGTATATAGGGTATAGAGTATAGAATATAATATATAGGGTATAGTATATAGGGTATACTATATAGGGTATAGTATATAGGGTATAGGGTATAGTATATAGGGTATAGAGTATAGGGTATAGGGTATAGTATATAATATATAGGGTATAGGGTATAGCATATAGGGTATAGAGTATAGTATATAGGGTATAGTATATAGGGTATAGGATATAGTATATAGGGTATAGGGTATAGTATATAGGGTATAGGGTATAGTATATAGGGTATAGTATATAGGGTATTGTATATAGGGTATAGAGTATAGGATATAGTATATAGGGTATAGGGTATAGTATATAGGGTATATGGTATAGTATATAGGGTATAGGGTATAAGGTATATGGTATAGGGTATAGTATATAGGGTATAGAGTATAGGGTATAGGGTATAGTATATAGGGTATAGGGTATAGAGTATAGGTATAGGGTATAGTATATAGGGTATAGGGTATAGTATATAATATATAGGGTATATGGTATAGTATATAGCGTATAGGGTATAGTATATAGAGTATAGTATATAGGGTATAGAGTATATGATATAATATATAGGGTATAGTATATAGGGTATAGTATATAGGGTATAGGGTATAGGGTATAGTTATAGGGTATAGAGTATAGGGTATAGCATATAGGGTATAGGGTATAGTATATAGTATATAGGTGTATAGCATATAGGGTATAGAGTATAGGGTATAGTATATAGGGCATAGGATATAGTATATAGGGTATAGGGTATAGGGTATAAAGTATAGGGTATAAGGTATAGTATATAGGGTATAGTATATAGGGTATTGTATATAGGGTATAGAGTATAGGATATAGTATATAGGGTATAGGGTATAGTATATAGGGTATAGGATATAGGGTATAGTATATAAGGTATAGAGTATAGGGTATAGTATATATGTATAGGGTATAGTATATAGGGTATAGAGTATAGGGTATAGGGTATAGTATATAGGGTATAGTATATAGGGTATAGAGTATAGGGTATCGGGTATAGGGTATAGTATATAGGGTATATGGTATAGGGTATAGGGTATAGTATATAGGGTATAGGGTATAGGGTATAGGGTATAGTATATAGGGTATAGGATATAGTATATAGAGTATAGTATATATGGTATAGAGTATAGGATATAATATATAGGGTATAGTATATAGGGTATAGTATATAGGGTATAGGGTATAGTATATAGGGTATAGAGTATAAGGTATAGCATATAGGGTATAGGGTAGTATATATAGGGTATAGAGTATAGGGTATAGCATATAGTATATAGGGTATAGGGTATAGTATATAGGGTATAGGGTATAGGGTATAAAGTATAGGGTATATGTTATAGTATATAGTGTATAGTATATAGAGTATTGTATATAGGATATAGAGTATAGGATATAGTATATAGGGTATAGGGTATAGTATATAGGGTATAGGGTATATGATATAGTATATAGGGTATAGAGTATAGGGTATAGTATATAGGTATAGGGTATAGTATATAGGGTATAGAGTATAGGGTATAGTATATAGGGTATATGGTATAGTATATAGTATATAGGGTATAGGATATAGGGTATAGTATATAGGGTATAGAGTATAGAATGTAGTATATAGGGTATAAGTTATAGTATATAGGGTATAGGTATATGGTATAGTATATAGGGTATAAGTATAGGGTATATGGTATAGTATATAAGGTATATGGTATAGTGTATAGTATATAAGGTATAGAGTATAGGGTATTGTATACAGGGTATAAGGTATATTATATAGGGCATAGGGTATGGTATATAGGGTATAGAGTATAGAATATAGTATATAGGGTATAGGGTATATGGTATAGTATATAGGGTATAGTATATAGGGTATATAGTATAGGGTATAGGATATAGTTAATAGTATATTGGGTATAGTATATAGGGTATAGTATATAGGGTATAGAGCATAGGGTATATGATATAGTATATAGGGTATAGGGTATATTATAAAGGGTATATAGTATATGGTAAAAGGTATAAGGTATAGTATATAGGATATAGTATATAGGTACAAGGTATAGGGTATAGTATATAGGGTACAAGGTATAGGATATAGTGTATAAGGTAAGTATAATTTTTTTTTTGATTTTTTTAATATAAAAAACTATTTGAGTCTTTTTTTAGTACTGAATATATTTTTTTAAAAGTTATATAAAAAATTATTAATAATAATTATTGATATTTACTTGTTTTTTTACTAATTACTATCATTATCACTATTGTTATTATTAAATATTATTACTTATTATACACTCATTATTATGAAATTATATTATATATTAAATTATTATAGTTATTAGTAGTTATTTTTATTAATTATTAAATTATTATAGTTATTAAGGTATAAGATTTATGGTGTAATTTATTTAGGGTATAGAGTGGGGTTTAGGGGTTCAAATATATTACTAAGCAATATATTTTTAATTTTTTTGCATATAAATAGATTTTTGAGAAATTTTTTACTACTGAAAATTTTCACAAAAAGTTGTAAAAAAAAAGTTAAACAAATGAAAGTATAAAGAATGGTTATTAATAATAAGCATTATTGACTATTTGACATTTATTTTATTAAATTTTTAGCTTTGACATAGATCACCATCTTAGCCATTTATAATGACACATTTGACTTGGATCCAATGGCTCATATTTTAACAAACTATTTCACTTGAATCATCATCTCAACCATCCATTCACTTTAAATCAATGGTCAAGATTCTTTGTCACACTCTTTCACTCATTCACTAAATAAAACCCTACCCACATCTTCACTCTCTCTCTCTCTCTCTCTCTCTCTCTTTGACATGGATCACCATCCGCCTCCCTCATATTTTTAAATTATAATTGGTGATAATATTAAAACAAATATCATCATCAATATAGTAGTGTTTTCCAGTACACACACACACACACACAGTAACCATTTTCTCCATCATCCATCCTCCCAAAATGGATCTCGATTTCCACCTCCATCTCTTTCTCTCTCTCTCTCTCGCTCTCCCTCTCTCTCTCTCGCATCAATCTCATGAACACTGCCCCTCAACTCTATCCTAACACCTCCTAAGGTTAGGTTAAATCTCTTCTCAAATCAATCACTCTCATGGCTTCCCCTGACAATCCTAATCAACCAGGTGGAGGACCATTCGACGTTCACAAGTTCTTCAACCCTTCTCAGGAAAACCCCAACACTTCCCAAAACCCTCCACCGCCTTCCGCCTCTTATCCACCGTCGTCGAAACCCTACTCCTACCCTCCACACAGCTCTTCTCCGTTTTACCACCATCAATTTCACATCCCTCCACGTACGCACCTCAGCCGGAACATATGCCAGCCAAATTACACCACTAGCGATCCATTCCTTATTCGACATCTCCACCTCAAAATTCTTTATCAGTTCACCACCATTCTCACCGCCGTCCTCCCACCTTCTCCCCGTCATCCTTCCACCCTCTACCCACCACGATTTTTCGTTCCCAAAGTCCCTTCCCACTTCTTCTTTTCCATTGCTTCTCCTCGGCGGCCACCATTATCGCCGACCTTGCCATAGCCGCCTTCAATTTCCGATAAGTTTCTCTCTCTATTTTCCTCTATTTCTATCTATTTCTTGCTCAAATCTGAATTTTTATTACAGATCTATGTAGATCTAGCTTTTTTTCTCGTATTTTTGTGTATGTGTGTGTTCAGATCCACTAATGAGCACAAATTTGGGGCTTTATATGCAGATCTTCTGGTTGTTGCTTGATGTTTGTTGGTGCTAGAGGATTGTAGAAGATTTTTAGGACTTTAACTATATTTTTGGAAGTTTAGGGATCAAAGTAAAAGAAACTGATATGTAAGGATTGTTTTGAGTATAAGAGAAATTGAGGGGAGCAAAGTGTAACTGTTAAAATATAAAGGACTGATTTGAGAATAATAAAAGTTAAGGAATTGATTAAATTGATTTTGAAGTTGAGGGGAGCAAAGTGTAACTGTTGAAATATATATATATATATATATATATATATATATATATATATATATATATATATATATATATATATATATATATATATATATATATATATATAATTTCTTTTAATAAAAAATATCAAATTAGCGACGGAAATATCCGTCGGTAATTTGGTATATCAAAAATAAAAAATATTTAAAAATTTAATTTAATTATAGCGACAGAAATATTTGTCGATAAATCTCTCGTTAATTTGGTCGTGAAGTAGGAATTATGCATTACCGACGAAAATTTATGTCGCTAAACTGTCGCTAAAACAATCAATTTGTTATCTAATTTTCAACATTAGCGACGGAAATTTTAAAATAGCGTCGGAATAATCCGTCGTTAAAATAACGACGGCCCGTTAAATCTGTCGTTATCATTTAACGACAAGGGTTTTAATGACGAAAACTTTCCGTCGCTAATCCGTCGGTAAATGCCTTTAGCAACGAATTTTTCCTCTTTAGCGACGGAATTTTCCGTCGATAAAATGTGATTTTCTTGTAGTGTATTCTTCGATTCCCAACAATAGAACCAAACTGACGATGTAGGAATCATCCAGATCAGCCTTAGTCCATCAATAGGACGTAATCCAAATTCCTTATACCTGAAACCACGAACAAAAACTTGTCGGAATGATCTACGGCTAATACCCTTTAGCGTGATAATAAGATATAGTGTATGTGAGTATTAAACTGCACAGAAAAAAATGTATATCTCAATTAACGTTACCTTTTTCTGTTAAGTGTGGATTGATATTTATATTGTTGTCATTGGATGGATGTTTATGTATCCCGTATATCATAGAGGGAAAGTTGGGGTAACTGTCTGGCTGAATGTAGGAGGCGGTTACAAAAGGTGTGCTGATTTACACACGTTAGTTTGGTCGAGGTTGCCTGATTTATCGGGGTCGATCTGAGTTCGTGCCTTGACCAGGCAGAGATTGTGTAAGGAATGGATCGTAGGTCGGACGAAGCTAGGTTGAGAATAAAGAATGTCGGACCATACGCTTGGTCGACAGATCTAGCTCTATGAGTGCATGCATTTAGGGAAGCCATAATGGGCTCTTTGCACCTGATGGTCTTTAGGCCTATTTTGAGCACAGTGCTAGCCCATTGAGCGTCGCTCGTCACTTTTATTCCGTTCACATTTCTTATTTCATTGCTATGCTTTGGCTTTAAAGAATTATTTCCTTTTTGTTTTGAGGAAAGTGAAGAAGAGGATTAAGAAAGAAATAGACTAATATAATGGTGGAGAACATGAGAAGCAGACAATAATTAATGAATCCAAGGGTAATTTTGTCAAATTTGAGAAAAAGAATCAAAATTAAAACTAATTTGAAATTTGATGAAAAGTTTAAAACTCAAATAAATTGATGCGGAGGGAATATAACATTTTACATAATGACAATGAAACCAATGGCGGATCCAAAATTTATGTTTAGTGTGGGCCAAAAAAAATATTGTGCCTAGTAATCTAATAATATCGTTCGAATCAATATTTTTACTGTGACACGTATAGTATTAAATGTATAATAAAATCTAAAATATTATAATATATTTGAAAAAATATATTTTCCTTAATAATTTCTTAATATAACAATTGCATAAACTTTCGAAATATTTTTATATTTATCATCTTTTTGTGACAACTTAGTTAAATTTGTGCCTAATTTATCACCATTCATCCTTATTATGAATATTTCAAAAAAAAAAAAAAAAAAAGATGAGTAACAATTAGAGGGTAAAAAAAATTAAACATTTTGAACGGAATATAATTCTTCCTCTACTAAATATCCCTAAAAATAAGGGAAGCAATTAGCACACACGTAATCCTAATCCAATAGGGATTTATTCTCACTCAAGAAGTCTTATTTGGAGCAAGACTCCTAGCGGGCTAAGGAACCTAAATCAGACAAAGATTCACTCTCCTAATACTAGTCAACTACGGAACTCCTATTCTTGGAGGACTCACCACTTGAAATCTATAAATAAGGGTCAAAACCCTCACACAAAAGGTACATTCAAACACCCTCTCAATACTATAATACGCCTTTCCTTCCGGTTTATATCATCTTCAGATACAGATGCTTATTCTCACGCCGGAGGGTTTGCGCGAGGGTAACTCCCCGCGCCCTAACGGTGCTTGTTTTGCAGATTCGTTCGTCGTTCGTCCAGGAATCCATCGCCGCGTTCCCGACTGATTAGGTACCCCCGGTACCGCTCCTTTTTTGCTGCATCAGTTTGGTTCCATTGCCGGGAACGAGCGGACGACGGATGGATGACAATGATGACAATGGAAATACTCAAGCGGCGGTCTTGCAATTGAGACATCTCCGAATCCAAATCCAAGCGAATTAAGCTGCTGAGCTTGACTAAGATCTTACCTTTTGATTCCGTCTACCAATCTCCGGCCATTGAAAAATCCAAGCGGTGTTATCATAAAACCAACCGAAGCAATCAAGCAATCTTTTTTTAATCAGAATAATTAATCTTCCCTGTTCGGTTTAATAACTTGTTCAATTACAATTCTTGTTTAATCAGATCAGATCTCTGTTTTGCAGGATTTCATAAACACACACAAACACAGAGTCAATTCCAACGCGATTTCAACAAATAAAGTCAACTCCGATTCCGGTGCCGGAATATGAAAACCAGAGGCAAACTCAGTGGTGCCGGAGTTGCTTGGTGGACTTTAGGGCTTCCCGCCGTATTCCTTTTATGCCTCTTCTTTTTCTTCGCCGGCTTCTTCGGTTCGACTCTCTTCTCACAAAACAGGTTGAATCTAATTTACGGCTGAAACCTAGGACGCTTGAATCGGTGAATGATGTGACGGAACTTGAGTTATGGTCTCGGGCGACTCCGGTGATGATTCGTTTACTTCTATTCCGTTTCGGATACTCAATGGCAAAGAAAGAACAAAGTGATCGGTCTCTTACCCTTCGTCACCTCCTACTCCTCCGATGACCGCAG
Source organism: Adenophora triphylla var. japonica (assembly GCA_022495995.1). Taxonomy (NCBI): domain Eukaryota; kingdom Viridiplantae; phylum Streptophyta; class Magnoliopsida; order Asterales; family Campanulaceae; genus Adenophora; species Adenophora triphylla. Next base: position 26,241 of record JAFEMH010006526.1, read on the forward strand.
CCGCCGTCGAACTTCAAAACCCTTGTTACATCCACTTCGATTACTTGGTCTACTACGACCGCAAGATCACCGGCAAGCTCCAGGTGGGGTCCATCACCGATCTCAACGGGATTGAGGTCAAGCGCCTGTTCCTCTGGCTCGATGTTGATGAAATCAGGGTTGATTTGCCGCCTTCCAACAATATTTACTTTCAGGTTGGGATTATTAACAAAGAACTTAATGTTGATGAGTTCGAGACCGTGAAATCTTGTAGCTAAAAGGCCGTCTCTCGTGTGCTCACTCTCGCAAATTTGTTCCTGAGATTGACTTTTAGAGAAGATGAGAGACCAAGGGGGATACTTCTGTTTGGAAAGAAGATTGCTTTACAGGAAAATTCAGCTGGAGAATTCAACGGTAGTGCTTTGACTAAATTTCACCGTGAAGCTAGTTCAATGGATGAGGAGCGCTGGAGTTGTTTGGAAACCGGCAAAGAAACAGAGCAGCTCCGTATTTCCAAGAAATTAGCTCATCAAGCGAACCGATTTGCAAACGCCACAAACTGTCTCGTCCTCTTGATCAATGTGTACCGAACCCAGGTGCACTCGTTCCAACTCCTCGTCAATATTTGCCTTTTTTCTGGGCTCACATTATTATTCGTAGTATATTAATATGCCTATGAAAAATGCGTACATATCATCATGCTGAGTCTGGGACTGCTTAAAACCAAGGCAATCCCATACCTCAAAATAAAAAAATGTGCAATATCAAGTTACATGAATGTTTTCTCTAAATTATTATCATGATAATTGGAAATTCCTTTTCTACACCCTTGCATTATATATTGTTTTTGCATATACATGTGATCACTATGCATTATTAACACCATGAGAACATATATATGGAGGAACAACAACGTCGGGCATGGAGATTATATGCAACCTCGTTCTCGGCGAGACCATGAGAAGGCAGTAGCATGCGAGCCACTTTAATGTGTGGCCGAAATTAAAAACTCCCGGAATCACATCATAATCAGGTGCACTCCCTCCAATTTATTAACAAAATTGGCAATTCTTTGGATAAACATTGTTATTTGTAGCATAAATAACATGCCCAATCATTGAACATTTTCCAGTATGTATATTATTTTTGTTGCTCAACAGCGTAATGCAATTTATAAATTATATGCATCTCTAATCAATTGCTTGCACATTTGCAAGGTAACAATAAACAAAGAAAACATTGAGTCCTGCTGTTCTCATATCACTGCAGACCGCTATCACTGAGTGTCGACAAAAATTAGCTAATCGGCTTGCGTCTTTGCACAGTGGTTTCACCAACATGCAAAATCTTCGTCCATCAAGCACATCATACGGAGGAGCATATCTGCGGCTATCTCACAACCGGTGTTTTCTTCCATTGCTCAAGCCGCAAGTGATTCTCTTGTTATATTTGGCATGCATTAGCATCATCTGCAATTTGGAGGTTTACGTACCGCCGTTGCGTAATGCATTCGAAGAAGCTCGTGGTCCGGCACTTTATTCCTATGCTTCAAACCTGCTCGTACCTAGTGTTGAACAAGCACTGGATGCTAATTTAAAACGAATCGAAGAGAGTACCTGCCGCTTCTCCGGCAATGGGCCGACAATCGGGAACTTGCAGCACCCCTAGTATTACACGTTCATCTGGCAGGCCTTCTAGTACATCCCTTGTTAGCACATCATATAAACACAAACCTTCACGCAATGCTCAGAGGTTTAATTTGATGGTCCAGGCACCATGGGAATTACCGTGTCAAGCTGCCACACATATGTCATGGAGACATCCCATATACGGGATTGAGCTCAAATTCTACCTCGTCCCCCTAACGGGACCGACCACAACAAAGCAAGACATCCCATATACGGGGTTGAGCTCGACCACAACAAAGCAAGACATCCCATATACGGGGTTGAGCTCGACGCCAACAAAGCAAGACATCCCATATACGGGGTTGAGCTCGACGCCAACATCGAAGCGACATTGCCACGTGACGCCTATTCGTATTTCTCGGGGGCCAGCTATGACTAGAAGATAAGGAGAGCTGCAGGACGTTGACGAACTAATTCAGATGGAGATACCAGACGTTCGTGATACAGTTCTGTCCGTCCCAGATTTAGCCCCTCTTCTCGTCAGCGGCCATACCCTGACTTGAGACAAGGAGAGCTGTAGGACGTTGACGAACTAATCTCGTATAGAGATACCGCACGTTCGTGATACGCTTACGCCCGTCCCAGATTTAGCCCCTCTTCTTGTCAGCGGCCATACCCTGACTTGAGACACGGAGAGCTGTAAGACGTAGACGAACTAATTCGAGATGGAGATACCGTGACGTTCGTGATACGGTTCTGTCCGTCCTGCATTTAGCGCCTCTTCTCGTCGGCCGCCATACCCCGACTTGAGACAAGGAGAGTCAGTAGGACGTTGACGAACTAATTCGAGATGGAGATACCAGACGTTCGTGATACGGTTACGTCCGTCCTGCATTTAGCCCCTCTTCTCGTCAGCGGCCATACCCTGACTTGAGACAAGGAGAGCTGCAGGACGTAGACGAACTAGTGGAAATGAGTCAATGAAATTCAAATTCACTTCTTCAAACGTACAAGGTTCCAACCATCAACCTTACATCCTGACGAGGGTCCGCCTCGATTCAAGGATTACAAGGTTCCAACCATCAACCTTACATCCTGACGAGGGTCCGCCTCGATTCAAGGATTACAAGGTTCCAACCATCTACCTTACATCCTGACGAGGGTCCGCCTCGATTCAAGGATTACAAGGTTCAAACAATCAACCTTACGTCCTGACGAGGGTCCGCCTCGATTCAAGGATTACAAGGTTCAAACAAAGCCAAGACCAAGGAGTCTCCTCGGCCTGCGCCTCGGCATCCGCCTCATCATCAGGATCCGGGATGGTGACTTGTTGGGTTTGAGCTTGCTCCTCGGCATTAGTCTCCTCGGCATCTACCTCATCATTTCATCTTGAACCAGCGGACAACTGAAGCGACACTTGTCACTTGACGCCTGTTCGAATTCTTATAAACTGAGATAGAGCTTACTTCCTCCTCGTCATCGACATGGCCGAGCTAGGAAGTCGGGGGCCACTGAACGGAATATAATTCTTCCTCTACTAAATATCCCTAAAAATAAGGGAAGCAATTAGCACACAGAATCCTAATCCAATAGGGATTTATTCTCACTCAAGAAGTCTTATTTGGAGCAGACTCCTAGCGGGCTAAGGAACCTAAATCAGACAAAGATTCACTCTCCTAATACAAGTCAACTACGGAACTCCTATTCTTGGAGGACTCACCACTTGAAATCTATAAATAAGGGTCAAAACCCTCACACAAAAGGTACATTCAAACACCCTCTCAATACTATAATACGCCTTTCCTTCCGGTTTATATCATCTTCAGATACAGATGCTTATTCTCACGCCGGAGGGTTTGCGCGGGGGTAACTCTCCGCGCTCTAACGGTGTTTGTTTTGCAGATCCGTTCGTCGTTCGTCCAGGAATCCATCGCCGCGTTCCCGACTGATTAGGTACCCCCGGTACCGCTCATTTTTTGCTGCATCACATTTTATCGTAGAATAGAAAATTTTGAGAACAAATAATTATTTGAAACATATGAATATATCTCATTTTCTTTTAAGAGTGAATGAGTATTTTATGATTTTATGTCAAATATAAAATTATTATAAGTAAATAATTCTTTTAAAACAATCAAAATAGAGACCTTTATTTTCAAAGGGAATGAATATTTTGTGCACAAAAAAAATAAATTTTAAGATTTTTTTTCAAATTTAGTATTATTATCATTTCTTATAATTTTGAAGAAGCAAAAGGGTTTAGTTTTATAATAATTTTGGAGAAGAATAAGGGTAGAGGTAGGTGGGTTTAAAGAAGAAGGGCAGAGGGGCAACAATTTAAAATGAAAGGAATAAAGTAGGGGTGGCAACCAAGTTTCAATTCGGGTCACTTGCTTAATTGTTGCCATCTTTCCACTAAGCTACCAACTTCAAGGGTCAATTGTGCAAAGTATATTGTATATATTTACTACATCTCGATAATTTTAAAAGAAAGTCCAGTGCGCCATATCCCGTACTGGTCTTAGGGGTGGATCTGCCCCTAAATAAAACATCATAAAAAATAATCACAAAATCTGGGGAGAAACGCGTTTCTCCGTCGCCCATGGAGAAACGGGGCTTGTTTTGTCGTGCGACATACCTAGTCAATAGCCAGAAGCTTTGGAAAGGATATCCAGAAGCTTTGGAAAGGATATCCAGAAACCAAATATTTTTTCTGGATATCCTTTACAAAGCTTCTGGATATCCATTTCAAAGCTTCTGGATATCCAGAAGCTTTGTAAAGGATATCCGAGAAAAAATACTTGGTTTCCGGATATCCTTTACAAAGCTTCCTGATATCCATTTCAAAGCTTCGGATATCCGTAAGCTTTGTAAAGGATATCCAGAAACTGGCTACTTATGTCGTGCGACATAACAAGCCCGTTTCTCCAAGAAACGCGTTTCTCCCCAGACGCACTCAAAAATAATCTAAATAATTGTCATTGAGCTGATTGGCAGATTTTGAAATGTAAACTTCACACAAAAATATTGTGAATAATTTTATCATTTATCTGATCGACATCGACAGAATTTAAAAATGTAAACTTCACGTAGGCCTGGCAATTTTACCCAACAACTCATCAACCTGTCCAACTCAATTAATTAATTACCCAACTCAACCCAACCCAATTAATTTATCAGGTTGTAACAAGTTACCCAAATAACCCGTCAAATTTTCGCGAGTTAAGTCGGGTTGAACTCGCGAACCCATTCTAACCTGTCAAAACAAATTTATTTATATTAAAATTAGATTTTACAATTCTCCCTCCCCCTCCCCTCACCATCCCCACCCCCACTCCCACTCCCACTCCACCCCACTCACCACCACCACCCCCAACCCACTCACTGCTACCACCCCTGCCCCCACCACACCCCCACCCCCACCGTCATCAAAAAAATTAATTTATTTTTGAAAATTATTTTTTCTAGCCGAGTAATTCAAAAGAAAAAAATTCATCTTAGGTAGCGTTTTTTAAGTGCTATATAAGCAATTTTTTTTTTACAAAAAGCAAGCTTCGATAACGCTTAAAAATCGCTATCTAAGGCTATTTTTCATTTTGTATTTTATTTTTATTTTTTTCCTGCTACACCTATTTCAAATTATATGAATTATAACCAAAAAATCAAATAAATAAAAATTAATATGAACTAAAAAACATTTCATTCAACAATAACAATCAACCTTTCATTTATTACACCAATAATAATTCTTACAATCATCCACAATAGTTATAAACTAACTAGTCTAACACCAATCGCACGACATGAAACTTTGACAAAAAAATTTAAGCAAACCAAAGAATATCGCAGTCTAATTAATGGGCATCAAGAATGAAGAACTGCCAAAGATTAGTCATTCCAATACTTTGTGTCTGATACTGTTGAGCCATTCCAATACTTGGTGTATGATACTTTTCAATTTCCAATAGGTTGCGTGAGATCATATGTGTCATAACCCGTTTTTTTTATTTATTTTATTTCCTTTATTTAATTACTTTACCTTCCTTAAATAAATAAATAATCCTTTATTAAAACTGATTTTCTTATTTCCTAATATGGGTTGATTTAGAAGTGTGGGCCAATTGTTTTGGGCTTAAGTTACCTTCTTGGATTAGAAACCTAATTAATTGACCTAGGTTTGGAAAACCTACCTATTTATACAATTAAAAAAAAATAAATAAACCCTAGCAGCCTATTCTATTCTATTTACCGTGAGTAAGAGAAATAGAGAGATGGACGACGAAAGGAAGTTAACGGCAGAAGAAGGGAACCGCAAGGTGAGAGAGAACCGAGCCTAGGAAGAAGAAGAAAGTTTCTTCCTTGCTTAGGGATTTCAACATTAAGGTAAAGATTTCAACTCTTTCTTTTTATGATTCTAAAGACCTTAAAACCCTAGATAACGTTGGGACTTATTGGGGTTTGAATAACGATTATTTTCGATTCTGCTGGAGATTTAATCTAAATATGTTCATGGTTTGAACTTGATGAAAACCTAATGGGGTTAGGGGTTGGAAGCATGTTATCTAATCTTGGGTGTAACCTAGAGTTTGCATGCTAAGGAATAATGAAACGAGAGTTTAATAAACGTTTTAGTGTGTGTGAGTGTACGGTTAGGGCCGTATGCGTGTAATCTGGTGTGTGTGTATGTATCTGTAATGTGTTGCGTGTGTCTGTTGTGGGGATGCATGTGTGCGTGCGTGTGTTCCGATGCATCTGTACAAATTTCTGATGTATATTGCTGAGGTATGCTTGTGGCTGAAGCTACCTGTGTGTTGTTATTCCATGTACAAAGGGTAAATTGCTGCGTGTTCATGTTGTCGTGAAGCTGGGAGTGGGTATATATAGTTCTGTATGCCTGTTGCTGCTGATGTGCGTGCGTGTGTGTTGCTGTGTGCGTGTTTCTGATGTAGGGTGCGTGCGTGTGTGTTGCTGTGTGCATGTGTATTGCTGAAGGTGTGTGCGTGGTCAGTCGTGTGGGTCTGCTGTGTGTGTAGTGTCTATGCATGTGCATGTGTATGTGATTTAGTATGAGTAATATGTGTTCTTGTAAGGAAAAGAAGTAAGAAAAGAAAGAAAAGAAAGAAAGAAGTGGCTGGAAAGAAAGAAAGAAAGAGAAGGAAATTGAAAATAAAGAAAAGAGAGAGAATTACAGAATAGTCTTAAAGATTTCTTGATTTTATAAATCAGTCCTTGAGTTTAAAAGTTAACAATTTCCGTTAGAAAGCTAACGGAATCCAATAGAACTTAACAGAAAATGTAGGGAGTTAACCCTAGAGTCAATTAGAAGGAATTAGTGCATTAATATAGCATTGTACTCTATCCTAAGATGCATTCGCATGATTGTAGATTCGTGCAAGGAGTAATTGCAAGGAAGCGCAAACGTTTAAGGTAAGGGATTACGTTCATTAAGTATTTGAATGTATCTTCCATTGTTATAGGATTTCCTATTGATGATTTGTATACTACCAAGTGGCCGGTAGTTATTCATTTGTATTCCCTCGTTATGAACGTTTTTGGAATATCTTACCATTGATGCGTTTTTGTTCAATGTGTATCTATGTGAATTGAAATTGACTTATGTGTTCTCGTACCATGAACACTATGAATATATGATGTTAAATTGTCCAATTGATGAGGACTTTATATGTATTTGGTCTAGACAGATTATAATGACCTAAGGCCTAGTCAGATTGAAATGGCCTCGATGTTAAATAAATTGGTCTAAACAGATTGAAATGACCTAAGGTCTAGTCAGATTGAAATTACCTCACTATAGAAAGAAATGGTCTAGTCAGAATGAAATGACCTTAATTCTATAGATGTGATTATCATGATGCATCAGAATAAGGGGGCGCTTTGATAATAGCGTAAGTGAACCTTATTCAACGATTGCCTGAAAAGGTGTATCGGAGTCGCCTAGATGAAAGGTGCAGAAGTACTTGGAATTGACGGACAAGTGTGTGTAAAGTTCCATTTTTTATTTGTAAAAGTGCCACTACTTGTTATTTGAAAAAGTAGCCTCTTTGACATTCTCAGTACCAAAACTATTTATTGTACATGTTATCCTTTCATTGATATATTATTAAACTCCGTTCGTTTCGGTCGTCTCTTCTTAGAAACCGAAGAGACCCCGTATGAACTTACTGAGCTTTGTTCGCTCACCCTTTCATATTCTTTCCCCTCCCAGGTAATCAATGATTGGAGAGGATTGGCTGCGTGTTTGATGGATTAGCGGCTTTTGGAGTTCAAATAATTATTTTAGAATATTAAGTATTTCGAGCTAGTGGTTTGTACTAGCCGTAGAGATTATTACCGTTTTCAGCATTTAAGTTTATTTCAAATAGTGGTTAGTACTTTTGAATTATGGTTTTAGTAGCCGTTGGAGGCTATTCTATTATTAAATTAAGTATTATTATTATATATGGATTTTGGGGTCGTTACAGTTGGTATCAAAGCTTTGGCTTTAGGTCACATGGGAGACTTTTAGAGAATTAAGCATATTAGAAGAATTAGAGTACTTAAGTATAATTGGGCCTACCTAGAAAGTATTTGGGACGGAAAATTTTAGGGTGAAATTCTTTAAGTGTTAACTATGAAATTTGTGGAAATTAAGAAATTGTAATAGGGATGTGCAATTATTATTATTGATGATTTACTTTTCTATTTTCTAAGATTATGAGATACTGATACATAGCCTTTCTATTGTAGGAAATGGAAGCCTTAGGAAGATCTTGAAGAAAACCTTGAAGACTAAGCCTACTAAAGGTAGGTGGAGGAAAATCATTAAGTATTCGCAGAAGATACGAGAGTATAAGACAGAGGCTAGAAGAGAGAGGAACCAAAAGATCGAACTTGAAAGGGAAGTTTTCCACCTGAGCGAGTGTGGCGTGGAGAAGGTCACAGAAGAAAGAGGCACGTAGGGAACTCGATAAGTATAAACTGTACGCCAAAGGGTTGTGGGAAGAACACCATAGAGTTTACTATGAACTGCAAAAGTTAAAGGAAGCTATTGCTAAGAAGGAGAAACAGGAAAAAGAGGAAAAGAACAAAGTCGGGATGGCGTTGAGAAGTGGGAAAGTGATCTACCGTTAGGATTTTCATTTTTCTAGAAAGTTAGAAATTAGTAGTTAGCATTGAATTTTTTTTTCTAGTAGCAGAGATTTTTGGTTTTGGATGTTTCATTGGTTTCATTTAGTTATGAAATAAAGTTTAGTTGCAATTAATTATATTTGTGTAATTGTGTTCCTAAATGTTAATTATGTGAATTGAATTGGAACATGAAAGAGTGGTCTAGTGGATTGACCAAAAGTATATGTTAACTGGCTAAATGAATAGCCAAGTGTGATTAATTTGGGTCAAGTGAAACGACCTATGAAAGTAATTACCAATCTAGTGAAACGATTGGTGGTCTAATGAAATGACCTATGATTGAATGTGTTAATATGTATTAAAATTGTATATGTGTATAAGTATAAAGTAATTAGCATGAATATTGCTAGTATTGGTGTGAGTGAAAACACCTTGTATTCGTATAATAATGAGAATGTTATGTATCGTCCTCAGATGTCGAGGAACACCAGGAGTGGAAATGGCGACCATGGACAGACAGACCCTGACATGGCAAATCTGTTACAGACTTTAACTCAGGCAGTGACCGGGATTGGTCAAGTTGTGCAGGGGTTGGCGCAGCAGCAGCCGCCACCTCAACAAGTACCGCTCAGGGACCCTCTGGAGCAGTTTCAGAGGAGAAAACCCGACTCGTTTTCCGGAGATCCGAAGGAGAAACCTGCGGACTGGATTAAAAATATGGAAAAGATTTTTGGGACTATTACTTGCACCGCAGAGCAGAAAGTGGTGTTCGCAACCTTTGTGTTGAAGGGTAGTGCACAAACTTGGTGGGAAGCCGAGCGCAGGGCAGCGATTGCACGTGGAACCGGAAACTACACGTGGGACATGTTCAAGACCGCGTTCAATGATAAGTATTATCCAGCAAGTGTAAGAAATGCAAAAGTAGCGGAGTTCCTGACCCTGGAACAAGGAGGAAAAACCGTGGATGAGTATTGTGCCAAATTCACAGAATTGTTGGAGTTTACACCAACCTTCTTTGTGAACGAAGATCAGAAAGCGAGAAAATTCGAGGCAGGCTTAAGTGACAGGATCAGATTCAGGATCACCCCTCTACTGTTACCGACTTATGGCCAAGTGTTGGACCGGGCCAGAATAGTGGAGAAGGAATCAGACAACTATCGCAACAAGAAGGAGGAAAAGAGGAAGTCCAATGAAAAGGAATTGACCGGGTCCAAGGGATTCACAGGGAAATGGAACCGGGATGGGGCCGGTAATAAGCGGAAGGCTACAGATGAAGACCGTGGGAAAGGCGTGGCAGGTAACAATTTTCCGAACAAGAACTATGGTAACCGCCGAGACGGGAAGCGAGGCGACACTCGAGGAAAAGAACCAGAAGAGATGTGCAAGGTGTCTGATAAGAGCCACAAGACTGAGGATTGTTGGTATAAGGACCGGAAATGCTACAACTGCAATAAGATAAGACATCCTAAGTGGAAATGCCCGGAACCTCAGAAGGATACTACTACTCCAGGGGCTGGAGGCGACAACAAAGGGAGTGGAGGAGGTCGTGGCCGTGTATTCACCATGACAGCCAGGGATGCTAGAGCCACTAATGACGTCGTGGCAGGTACTCTTCATCTCCTTACTCGTAGTGTGTATGCATTGATTGATACGGGCGCTACCCATTCTGTAATTAGTACTCGTTTAGCAAAACGCTTGAAATTGAAACCGGAGGCATTAGAAGTACCATTGGTGATAGATACCCCGACAAATGAGTCGATCCCTATATCTTCCGTGTATAAGAATTGCCCTTTGAACATAAGTGGTAGAGAACTCGAGGTTGATCTAATAGAATTAGAAATGAATGAATTTGATATCATTTTAGGAATGGATTGGTTATCTGCGTACCATGCCAAAGTAGATTGCTTTAAGAAGGAAGTACATTTTGGGTTACCTTACGGAGAGGAGTTTTATTTTTAAGGGATCGAAGCGAAGTCGATTGGGTCTTATATCAGTGATGAAGGCTCGGAAGATGCTACGGAAAGGGTGCGAGGGATTCTTGGCTTACATAGGTGAGACAGATGGGAAAGAGGCAAGCATAGATTCCTTGTCAGTAGTGAGGGAGTTTAAGGATGTGTTCCCTGAAGATTTGCATGGATTACCACCAGAAAGGGAGGTGGAATTTTCTATAGACCTAGTTCCAGAAACCACCCCAATATCGAAGACACCGTATCGGATGGCGCCAAATGAACTTAAGGAATTGAAGGAACAACTCCAAGAATTGTTAGATAATGGGCTGATTAGACCGAGTGTGTCACCGTGGGGAGCACCAGTATTATTTGTGAAGAAAAAGGATGGGTCAATGAGGATGTGTATTGATTATCGGGAGCTGAACCGAGTGACAGTTAGGAACCAATATCCGTTACCAAGGATTGACGATTTGTTTGACCAACTTCGGGGAGCTTGTTATTTCTCGAAGATAGATTTGAGGTCGGGATACCATCAACTGAGAGTGAAGAAGGAGGATGTGGCAAAGACGGCCTTTAGGACAAGGTACGACCATTACGAGTTTCTGGTAATGCCGTTTGGGTTGACGAATGCACCAGCAGCATTCATGGAGTTAATGAATAGGATCTTCAAGGAGTTTTTGGATAAATGTGTGATTGTATTCATAGATGACATATTGGTTTATTCGAAGACTAAGGAGGAACATGAGGAACATTTGAGATTAGTTCTGCAGATTCTAAGGGACCAGAGGTTGTACGCTAAATTCAAGAAGTGCGAGTTTTGGCTAGAGAAAGTGGCATTCTTGGGACATGTAGTGTCTAAGGAAGGAATTGAAGTAGATCCAGCAAAAATAGAAGCTATAGTGGATTGGGAGAGACCAACAACTGTTAGTGAAATAAGAAGTTTCTTGGGGCTAGCAGGATATTACAGGAGATTTGTTGAAGGATTTTCGAAGTTATCGGGGCCGTTGACTAGATTGACACAGAAAGGAGCCAAGTTCGTTTGGTCCGAGGAATGTGAAAAGAATTTTCAAGAGCTGAAGAGTCGGTTAGTATTCGCACCTATTTTTACAGTACCATCAGGATCGGACAGATTTGTAATATATAGTAACGCGTCGTTGAAAGGATTAGGTTGTGTGTTGATGCAGAACGATAAGGTGATAGCATATGCGTCAAGGCAACTGAAGAACCATGAGAGGAATTACCCGACCCATGATTTGGAATTAGCAGCTGTGGTATTTGCTTTGAAAATTTGGAGACATTATTTATATGGGGTAACATGTCAGATTTACACTGATCATAAGAGCCTTAAGTACATTTTTACCAAGAAGGAACTTAATATGAGGTAAAGGAGATGGTTAGAACTACTTAAGGATTATGATTGTACTATTCTGTATCACCCAGGGAAGGCCAATAAGGTGGCCGACGCATTGAGTAGGAAGAATCGAGGAACCTTAGCGGCATTGATTTCTAAGGGGGTAAGTGTGTGGAATAATATTGAGGTTTCAAACTTAGAAGCACGAGTTAAAGGGTATTTGACTCAGCTGAGTGTTCAGCCGACACTTTTGAACAGAATTAAAGAAGCCCAAGAAATTGACGAAGAGACAGTAAAGATGCAAGAGAGTATAGCCAAAGGAAAGGCAACAGACCTTCACATGGGGACCGATGGAATTCTAAGGTATCAGTCGAGGATTTGGGTACCAGACAACCGAGACATAAAGAGAGAGATCTTACAAGAGGCACACTGTTCGAAATTTTCTGTTCATCCCGGGAATACGAAGATGTATAGAAATTTACGAGAATCATTTTGGTGGAATAATATGAAGAGAGATGTAGCAAAATTTGTATCTAGATGCTTAGTATGCCAACAAGTGAAAGCGGAGCACCAGAAACCAGCAGGATTGTTATAGTCATTACCGATACCCGAATGGAAATGGGAGAACATAGCAATGGACTTAGTGGTTGGATTACCGAAGAAGTTGAAGGGCCATAACACAATTTGGGTTATAGTGGACAGGCTTACGAAGTTGGCCCATTTCTTGGCAATTAAGGTGACAGATTCATTGGAAAAATTGGCTAAGCTATATGTGGATGAGATAGTGAGACTGCATGGAATATCAGTGTCAATAGTGTCCGATCGGGATGCAAGGTTTACATCAAAGTTACGGAAGAGTCTCTGACAAGCTCTGGGTACCAAATTGACGATGAGTACAGCTTTTCACCCGCAGACAGACGGACAGTCAGAAAGGACGATTCAGACGCTTGAGGATATGTTAAGGGCTACGTCACTGGATTGGCAAGGGACTTGGGACGAGCACTTGCCGTTGGTAGAATTCGCTTACAATAACAGCTATCACGCTAGCATTGGTATGGCACCGTACGAAGCCTTGTATGGAAGAAAATGTAGATCACCTGCTTGTTGGGATGAGGTTGGTGAAAGGAAGCTGACAGGACCAGAAATTGTGCAAGTAACCGCAGATAAAGTGCAACAGATAAGGAAATGGCTATTGACCGCTCAGAGTTGACAAAATTCATATGCAGACCGCCGATGACGAGATTTAGAGTTCCAGTTGGGAGATCGTGTATTCTTAAAGATTTCACCGACGAAGGGGGTAATGAGATTTGGTATTCACGGAAAGTTAAGCCCGAGGTACGTGGGACCGTTCGAGATTTTGGAGCGAGTGGGGTTGGTGGCTTATAAATTGGCTTTACCACCTGTACTTCTTTGGGGTGCATAATGTATTTCATGTCTCGATGTTGAGAAAGTACATGTCTGACCCGAGTCATGTGATCGAGTACAAGCAGATGAGGTTTCGTGCCGATTTGAGTTACGACGAGCAACCGGTGAAGATCGTGGACCGGAAAGACCAAGTATTGAGGAAAAGAATAATTCCTTATGTGAAAGTACAATGGAGCAACCATACAGAAAGAGAAGCTACATGGGAGCTCGAGAGCGAGATGCGAGAATCGTATCCTACTCTATTTTCCGATTGAGTGCGTTTGGTTTGGAGGACCAAACCCTTTTAAGGGGGTAAGAATGTCATAACCCGTTTTTTTTATTTATTTTATTTCCTTTATTTAATTACTTTACCTTCCTTAAATAAATAAATAATCCTTTATTAAAATTGATTTTCTTATTTCCTAATATGGGTTGATTTAGAAGTGTGGGCCAATTGTTTTGGGCTTAAGTTACCTTCTTGGATTAGAAACCTAATTGACCTAGGTTTGGAAAACCTACCTATTTATACAATTAAAAAAATAAATAAACCCTAGCAGCCTATTCTATTCTATTTACCGTGAGTAAGAGAAATAGAGAGAGGGACGACGGAAGGAAGTTAACGGCGGAAGAATGGAACCGCAAGAGAGAGAGAACCGAGCCTAGGAAGAAGAAGAAGAAAGTTTCTTCCTTGCTTAGGGATTTCAACATTAAGGTAAAGATTTCAATTCTTTCTTTTTATGATTCTAAAGACCTTAAAACCCTAGATCACGTTGGGACTTATTGTGGTTTGAATAACGATTATTTTCGATTCTCTTTGGAGATTTAGTCTAAGTATGTTCATGGTTTGAACTTGATGAAAACCTAATGGGGCTAGGGGTTGGAAGCATGTTATCTAATATTGGGTGTAACCTAGAGTTTGCATGCTAAGGAATAATGAAACGAGAGTTTAATAAACATTTTAGTGTGTCTGCGAGTGTACGGTAGGGGCTGTATGCGTGTATTACGGTGTGTGTATGTATACGTAATGTGTTGCGTGTGTCCGTTGTGGGGATGCATGTGTGCGTGCGTGTGTTCCGATGCATTTGTACGCATTTCGATGTATATTCTTTGAGGTATGCTTGTGGTCAAGCCGCCCGCGTGTTGTTATTCCATGTATAGAGGGTAAATTGCTGCGTGTTTTTGTTGTCGTGAAGCTGGGAGTGGGTATATATAGTTCTGTATGCCTGTTGCTGCTGATGTGCGTGCGTGTGTGTTGCTGTGTGCGTGTTTCTGATGTAGGGTGCGTGCGTGTGTGTTGATGTGTGCATGTGTATTCTTTGAAGGTGTGTGCGTGGTCGGTCGTGTGGGTACTGCTGTGTGTGTAGTGTCTATGAATGTGCGTGTGTATGTGATTTATTATGAGTAATATGTGTTCTTGTAAGGAAAAGAAGTAAGAAAAGAAAAGAAAGAAAAGAAAGAAGTGGCTGGAAAGAAAGAAAGAAAGAGAAGGAAATTGAAAATAAAGAAAAGAGAGAGAATTACAGAATGGTCTTAAAGATTTTTGGATTTTATAAATCAGTCCTTGAGTTTAAAAGTTAACAATTTCCGTTAGAAAGCTAACGAAATCCAATAGAACTTAACAGAAAATGAAGGGAGTTAACCCTAGAGTCAATTAGAAGGAATTAGTGCATTAATATAGCATTGTACTCTATCCTAAGATGCATTCGCATGATTGTAGATTCGTGCAAGGAGTAATTGCAAGGAAGTGCAAACGTTTAAGGTAAGGGATTACGTTCATTAAGTATTTGAATGTATCTTCCGTTGTTATAGGATTTCCTATTGATGATTTGTATACTACCAAGTGGCCGGTAGTTATTCATTTGTATTCCCTCGTTATGAACGTTTTTGGAATATCTTACCATTGATGCGTTTTTGTTCAATGTGTATCAATGTGAATTGAAATTGACTTATGTGTTCTCATACCATGAACACTATGAATATATGATGTTAAATTGTCCAATTTATGAGGACTCTATATGTATTTGGTCTAGACAGATTGAAATGACCTAAGGCCTAGTCAGATTGAAATGGCCTCGATGTTAAATAAATTGGTTTAAACAGATTGAAATGACCTAAGGTCTAGTCATATTGAAATGACCTCACTATAGAAAGAAATGGTCTAGTCAGAATGAAATGACCTTAATTCTATAGATGTGATTATCATGATGCATCAGAATAAGGGGGCGCTTTGATAATAGCGTAAGTGAACCTTATTCAACGATTGCCTGAAAAGGTGTATCGGAGTCGCCTAGATGAAAGGTGCAGAAGTACTTGGAATTGACGGACAAGTGTGTGTAAAGTTCCATTTGTTATTTGTAAAAGTGCCACTACTTGTTATTTGAAAAAGTAGCCTCTTTGACATTCTCAGTACCAAAACTATTTATTGTACATGTTATCCTTTCATTGATATATTATTAAACTCCGTTCGTTCCGGTCGTCTCTTCTTAGAAACCGAAGAGACCCCGTATGAACTTACTGAGCTTAGTTCGCTCACCCTTTCATATTCTTTCCCCTCCCAGGTAATAAATGATTGGAGAGGATTGGCTGCGTGTTTGATGGATTAGCGGCTTTTGGAGTTCAAATAATTATTTTAGAATATTAAGTATTTCGAGCTAGTGGTTTGTACTAGCCGTAGAGATTATTACCGTTTTCAGCATTTAAGTTTATTTCAAATAGTGGTTAGTACTTTTGAATTATGGTTTTAGTAGCCGTTGGAGGCTATTCTATTATTAAATTAAGTATTATTATTATGTATGAATTTTGGGGTCGTTACAATATGAGGCTCAACTGCTTCGACCAATGAAGCATGCAAAGGGCCCTGCACGCCAGAAAACCAAATAAAAAGAATATGAGAAATCTTGTAGCTTTTCAAACAAAGTCGAAAATATTTGAGTTCTAAAATTTTAATTGGATTTCATATATTTTAGAAAAATATACAGCACGTAAGGCTTAGCCAAACAGAAAATCAAATCATCAGGTGTTATTAAGATAATGAGAACCGAAATCGCTGAGGCCGTCAAACTAAAAAACTCCAAGTAACGAAAAATTGTGTTGAAAAAATAAGTGATTTAAGCATAAAGTTTCATTTATTTGGAATGGTTTCAATGATAAGCTTAGTTTGTTTTGCGGCAAATATCATTCGTATATCATCACATGTTCCACGTATTCATATACCAATATTTGGTCATTCTTTTGACTATGTAGACATGTGAGGTTAAAGTTCTTAATGAGAACTTATTATCCCGAATCGATCTTGTCCTCGGTTGAAAAATATACTATATACTAGTTATCAAGGTGATTCAAGCTGATCGATCTATAAAATCCTGTTGTCATGGTCGACCATTGTCGATCATCCAAATTACATAGTTGATGGTATATGGCATTTATATTATTGACAGTTTCACCATAATACCACATTGATATAGATGACCGAGACATATGCAATCATTCTCGATACGTTAGACATCACGACATCTATAAATAGTAAAAATGTTGTACCTGTCAGCACCAAGTACGTGCTTTGCACTTAATTTGTTAAAATCTGCCAATCTAATGATAGGAAGATATTCCTTAACTCAAGAGCTGCACATTAAGGACAACAGATTTTATTAGTTTGTTGTTAAAAATTAAACCCTTCCACCACAAAGATAAACAAGTTAATACTTAAAAAATTAAGAAAGGTCACCTGTCATTAACAAGTTGCCGTTTAGCTCACCTCACAACATTCAACATGAGAGGTTTTCCTTCCCGACATGTCATAAACTACATCGACTACATACATATAGAAATGATATTTCATAACTGCTTAACAAGTTCCACCAGTGCAAATACAGTGACACTCATCAAACATACTTGAACAACCTAGCAGACATAGGTATGTAAGGTCCAACATATCTCGAGTCAGGGAAGCAAAAGAATATAATTTCTTTCGCAACTATGGACTGCTTAGTGCTCACAGAAAATCAATACACCTACTAGCCAATTTGTACCGTTATTTGACCCGAAAAAAAGGAGCAATATGCTCTAAAGGATGAACGAATCTATCTGCATTGTCATCCAGTTCTACCCTGCATGAATGAAATTTAGGCGAGGCAACAACATCATCTTCAGGCTCCTCATTTTCTTCTCTGTCTTCACTTTGATGCAATCTACTATTGCTCATCAAGTCCCTCAGCGTGGATTCAGAAGATGAATAACCTCCTGGCTTTGTGCTAAATAACTCACGTAATGCTCAAATACAACAAAATGAATTGAGTTATTTAATGTACCCAAGATTCCTAAATGCATGTAAATGAAACCAAGAATGTGTTCAATTGAATATTGTATGCTTTGAACAACACAAAATAAACACCTACGATTGAATAGTCTAATGGGACTATCATTATGGGACGGAGGGAGTATAAAACAAAAACAAAAAAGATTGGAATTTTGAAAAGATGATGCATAGGTAGTAAAAAACTTAGTCCAACACATAAGTTTATGAAACCATCAGTCAAATGTTGTTAATTAGTACAGTATGCAGTAAAACAGAAGATATGAAAGGACAAGGTTTAAAACAAGTGCATGAATAGATGGACACGATTTTGATCTACTTCCTCCACCATCTCTTGAATCTCCCGATCAGTGAAATTTTCACCCAACTCCTTTGCTATTTTCTTAATGTCTGAAGCAGATATCTTTCCCTGTATAAGATAAAGAAAATATTAGGTGTCACGGTAAGAAAAATCACCAAGGTCAGTAAATACAAACTCACATTTTTTATCTTGGTCAATTATCTGGAATGCTTTCGTAAGCTCCTCTTTACTGTCCCTCTCGCCAATCTTTGATGTCATCATGTGCTCAAATTCATCATAATAAATTGCACCACTGCCATCTTTGTCAACATCAGCAATCATTTGAGTGATTTGCTGAAAATAAAAAATAGAAAAAATTCTATGATATAGAACTTATAAGGAATTCATGCAATCAACATTTTCTGATGCAAAGTGTATGTGTGTGTCGACATGCATGAAGTTCAGGACTTTGGAACTTAAAGACACTGGTCAAAGAATGGAAAAAGAAAACCAGAAAAAAAAATAGATGATGAAATAGCCTTTAAATTGTCAATAATAAAGATAGACAAAACGGTGAATACATATCATGTGAACCTCCCAGGGATGCTAGAGCCACTAATGACGTCGTGGCAGGTACTCTTCATCTCCTTACTCGTAGTGTGTATGCATTGATTGATACGGGCGCTACCCATTCTGTAATTAGTACTCGTTTAGCAAAACGCTTGAAATTGAAACCGGAGGCATTAGAAGTACCATTGGTGATAGATACCCCGACAAATGAGTCGATCCCTATATCTTCCGTGTATAAGAATTGCCCTTTGAACATAAGTGGTAGAGAACTCGAGGTTGATCTAATAGAATTAGAAATGAATGAATTTGATATCATTTTGGGAATGGATTGGTTATCTGCGTACCATGCCAAAGTAGATTGCTTTAAGAAGGAAGTACATTTTGGGTTACCTTCTGGAGAGGAGTTTTATTTTAAGGGATCGAAGCCGAGAAGTCGATTGGGTCTTATATCAGTGATGAAGGCTCGGAAGATGCTACGGAAAGGGTGCGAGGGATTCTTGGCTTACATAGGTGAGACAGATGGGAAAGAGGCAAGCATAGATTCCTTGTCAGTAGTGAGGGAGTTTAAGGATGTGTTCCCTGAAGATTTGCATGGATTACCACCAGAAAGGGAGGTGGAATTTTCTATAGACCTAGTTCCAGAAACCACCCCAATATCGAAGACACCGTATCGGATGGCGCCAAATGAACTTAAGGAATTGAAGGAACAACTCCAAGAATTGTTAGATAATGGGCTGATTAGACCGAGTGTGTCACCGTGGGGAGCACCAGTATTATTTGTGAAGAAAAAGGATGGGTCAGTGAGGATGTGTATTGATTATCGGGAGCTGAACCGAGTGACAGTTAGGAACCAATATCCGTTACCAAGGATTGACGATTTGTTTGACCAACTTCGGGGAGCTTGTTATTTCTCGAAGATAGATTTGAGGTCGGGATACCATCAACTGAGAGTGAAGAAGGAGGATGTGGCAAAGACGGCCTTTAGGACAAGGTACGACCATTACGAGTTTCTGGTAATGCCGTTTGGGTTGACGAATGCACCAGCAGCATTCATGGAGTTAATGAATAGGATCTTCAAGGAGTTTTTGGATAAATGTGTGATTGTATTCATAGATGACATATTGGTTTATTCGAAGACTAAGGAGGAACATGAGGAACATTTGAGATTAGTTCTCAGATTCTAAGGGACCGAGAGGTTGTACGCTAAATTCAAGAAGTGCGAGTTTTGGCTAGAGAAAGTGGCATTCTTGGGACATGTAGTGTCTAAGGAAGGAATTGAAGTAGATCCAAGAAAATAGAAGCTATAGTGGATTGGGAGAGACCAACAACTGTTAGTGAAATAAGAAGTTTCTTGGGGCTAGCAGGATATTACAGGAGATTTGTTGAAGGATTTTCGAAGTTATCGGGGCCGTTGACTAGATTGACACAGAAAGGAGCCAAGTTCGTTTGGTCCGAGGAATGTGAAAAGAATTTTCAAGAGCTGAAGAGTCGGTTAGTATTCGCACCTATTTTTACAGTACCATCAGGATCGGACAGATTTGTAATATATAGTAACGCGTCGTTGAAAGGATTAGGTTGTGTGTTGATGCAGAACGATAAGGTGATAGCATATGCGTCAAGGCAACTGAAGAACCATGAGAGGAATTACCCGACCCATGATTTGGAATTAGCAGCTGTGGTATTTGCTTTGAAAATTTGGAGACATTATTTATATGGGGTAACATGTCAGATTTACACTGATCATAAGAGCCTTAAGTACATTTTTACCAAGAAGGAACTTAATATGAGGTAAAGGAGATGGTTAGAACTACTTAAGGATTATGATTGTACTATTCTGTATCACCCAGGGAAGGCCAATAAGGTGGCCGACGCATTGAGTAGGAAGAATCGAGGAACCTTAGCGGCATTGATTTCTAAGGGGGTAAGTGTGTGGAATAATATTGAGGTTTCAAACTTAGAAGCACGAGTTAAAGGGTATTTGACTCAGCTGAGTGTTCAGCTGACACTTTTGAACAGAATTAAAGAAGCCCAAGAAATTGACGAAGAGACAGTAAAGATGCAAGAGAGTATAGCCAAAGGAAAGGCAACAGACCTTCACATGGGGACCGATGGAATTCTAAGGTATCAGTCGAGGATTTGGGTACCAGACAACCGAGACATAAAGAGAGAGATCTTACAAGAGGCACACTGTTCGAAATTTTCTGTTCATCCCGGGAATACGAAGATGTATAGAAATTTACGAGAATCATTTTGGTGGAATAATATGAAGAGAGATGTAGCAAAATTTGTATCTAGATGCTTAGTATGCCAACAAGTGAAAGCGGAGCACCAGAAACCAGCAGGATTGTTATAGTCATTACCGATACCCGAATGGAAATGGGAGAACATAGCAATGGACTTAGTGGTTGGATTACCGAAGAAGTTGAAGGGCCATAACACAATTTGGGTTATAGTGGACAGGCTTACGAAGTTGGCCCATTTCTTGGCAATTAAGGTGACAGATTCATTGGAAAAATTGGCTAAGCTATATGTGGATGAGATAGTGAGACTGCATGGAATATCAGTGTCAATAGTGTCCGATCGGGATGCAAGGTTTACATCAAAGTTCTGGAAGAGTCTACAGCAAGCTCTGGGTACCGAATTGACGATGAGTACAGCTTTTCACCCGCAGACAGACGGACAGTCAGAAAGGACGATTCAGACGCTTGAGGATATGTTAAGGGCTACGTCACTGGATTGGCAAGGGACTTGGGACGAGCACTTGCCGTTGGTAGAATTCGCTTACAATAACAGCTATCACGCTAGCATTGGTATGGCACCGTACGAAGCCTTGTATGGAAGAAAATGTAGATCACCTGCTTGTTGGGATGAGGTTGGTGAAAGGAAGCTGACAGGACCAGAAATTGTGCAAGTAACCGCAGATAAAGTGCAACAGATAAGGAAATGGCTATTGACCGCTCAGAGTTGACAAAATTCATATGCAGACCGCCGATGACGAGATTTAGAGTTCCAGTTGGGAGATCGTGTATTCTTAAAGATTTCACCGACGAAGGGGGTAATGAGATTTGGTATTCACGGAAAGTTAAGCCCGAGGTACGTGGGACCGTTCGAGATTTTGGAGCGAGTGGGGTTGGTGGCTTATAAATTGGCTTTACCACCTGTACTTGCTGGGGTGCATAATGTATTTCATGTCTCGATGTTGAGAAAGTACATGTCTGACCCGAGTCATGTGATCGAGTACAAGCAGATGAGGTTTCGTGCCGATTTGAGTTACGACGAGCAACCGGTGAAGATCGTGGACCGGAAAGACCAAGTATTGAGGAAAAGAATAATTCCTTATGTGAAAGTACAATGGAGCAACCATACAGAAAGAGAAGCTACATGGGAGCTCGAGAGCGAGATGCGAGAATCGTATCCTACTCTATTTTCCGATTGAGTGCGTTTGGTTTGGAGGACCAAACCCTTTTAAGGGGGTAAAAATGTCATAACCCGTTTTTTTTATTTATTTTATTTCCTTTATTTAATTACTTTACCTTCCTTAAATAAATAAATAATCCTTTATTAAAATTGATTTTCTTATTTCCTAATATGGGTTGATTTAGAAGTGTGGGCCAATTGTTTTGGGCTTAAGTTACCTTCTTGGATTAGAAACCTAATTGACCTAGGTTTGGAAAACCTACCTATTTATACAATTAAAAAAAAATAAATAAACCCTAGCAGCCTATTCTATTCTATTTACCGTGAGTAAGAGAAATAGAGAGAGGGACGACGGAAGGAAGTTAACGGCAGAAGAATGGAACCGCAAAGAGAGAGAGAACCGAGCCTAGGAAGAAGAAGAAGAAAGTTTCTTCCTTGCTTAGGGATTTCAACATTAAGGTAAAGATTTCAATTCTTTCTTTTTATGATTCTAAAGACCTTAAAACCCTAGATCACGTTGGGACTTATTGTGGTTTGAATAACGATTATTTTCGATTCTACTGGAGATTTAGTCTAAGTATGTTCATGGTTTGAACTTGATGAAAACCTAATGGGGCTAGGGGTTGGAAGCATGTTATCTAATATTGGGTGTAACCTAGAGTTTGCATGCTAAGGAATAATGAAACGAGAGTTTAATAAACATTTTAGTGTGTCTGCTGAGTGTCTGTTAGGGGCTGTATGCGTGTATTCTGGTGTGTGTATGTATCTGTAATGTGTTGCGTGTGTCTGTTGTGGGGATGCATGTGTGCGTGCGTGTGTTCCGATGCATTTGTACAGATTTCTGATGTATATTGCTGAGGTATGCTTGTGGCTGAAGCTGCCTGTGTGTTGTTATTCCATGTATAGAGGGTAAATTGCTGCGTGTTTTTGTTGTCGTGAAGCTGGGAGTGGGTATATATAGTTCTGTATGCCTGTTGCTGCTGATGTGCGTGCATGTGTGTTGCTGTGTGCGTGTTTCTGATGTAGGGTGCGTGCGCGTGTGTTGCTGTGTGCATGTGTATTGCTGAAGGTGTGTGCGTGGTCAGTCGTGTGGGTCTGCTGTGTGTGTAGTGTCTATGCATGTGCGTGTGTATGTGATTTATTATGAGTAATATGTGTTCTTGTAAGGAAAAGAAGTAAGAAAAGAAAAGAAAGAAAAGAAAGAAGTGGCTGGAAAGAAAGAAAGAAAGAGAAGGAAATTGAAAATAAAGAAAAGAGAGAGAATTACAGAATAGTCTTAAAGATTTTTGGATTTTATAAATCAGTCCTTGAGTTTAAAAGTTAACAATTTCCGTTAGAAAGCTAACGAAATCCAATAGAACTTAACAGAAAATGAAGGGAGTTAACCCTAGAGTCAATTAGAAGGAATTAGTGCATTAATATAGCATTGTACTCTATCCTAAGATGCATTCGCATGATTGTAGATTCGTGCAAGGAGTAATTGCAAGGAAGTGCAAATGTTTAAGGTAAGGGATTACGTTCATTAAGTATTTGAATGTATCTTCCGTTGTTATAGGATTTCCTATTGATGATTTGTATACTACCAAGTGGCCGGTAGTTATTCATTTGTATTCCCTCGTTATGAACGTTTTTGGAATATCTTACCATTGATGCGTTTTTGTTTAATGTGTATCAATGTGAATTGAAATTGACTTATGTGTTCTCATACCATGAACACTATGAATATATGATGTTAAATTGTCCAATTTATGAGGACTCTATATGTATTTGGTCTAGACAGATTGAAATGACCTAAGGCCTAGTCAGATTGAAATGGCCTCGATGTTAAATAAATTGGTTTAAACAGATTGAAATGACCTAAGGTCTAGTCATATTGAAATGACCTCACTATAGAAAGAAATGGTCTAGTCAGAATGAAATGACCTTAATTCTATAGATGTGATTATCATGATGCATCAGAATAAGGGGGCGCTTTGATAATAGCGTAAGTGAACCTTATTCAACGATTGCCTGAAAAGGTGTATCGGAGTCGCCTAGATGAAAGGTGCAGAAGTACTTGGAATTGACGGACAAGTGTGTGTAAAGTTCCATTTGTTATTTGTAAAAGTGCCACTACTTGTTATTTGAAAAAGTAGCCTCTTTGACATTCTCAGTACCAAAACTATTTATTGTACATGTTATCCTTTCATTGATATATTATTAAACTCCGTTCGTTCCGGTCGTCTCTTCTTAGAAACCGAAGAGACCCCGTATGAACTTACTGAGCTTAGTTCGCTCACCCTTTCATATTCTTTCCCCTCCCAGGTAATAAATGATTGGAGAGGATTGGCTGCGTGTTTGATGGATTAGCGGCTTTTGGAGTTCAAATAATTATTTTAGAATATTAAGTATTTCGAGCTAGTGGTTTGTACTAGCCGTAGAGATTATTACCGTTTTCAGCATTTAAGTTTATTTCAAATAGTGGTTAGTACTTTTGAATTATGGTTTTAGTAGCCGTTGGAGGCTATTCTATTATTAAATTAAGTATTATTATTATGTATGAATTTTGGGGTCGTTACAATATGAGGCTCAACTGCTTCGACCAATGAAGCATGCAAAGGGCCCTGCACGCCAGAAAACCAAATAAAAAGAATATGAGAAATCTTGTAGCTTTTCAAACAAAGTCGAAAATATTTGAGTTCTAAAATTTTAATTGGATTTCATATATTTTAGAAAAATATACAGCACGTAAGGCTTAGCCAAACAGAAAATCAAATCATCAGGTGTTATTAAGATAATGAGAACTGAAATCAGTTGAGGCCGTCAAACTAAAAAACTCCAAGTAACGAAAAATTGTGTTGAAAAAATAAGTGATTTAAGCATAAAGTTTCATTTATTTGGAATGGTTTCAATGATAAGCTTAGTTTGTTTGCAGCAAATATCATTCAGATATCATCACATGTTCCACGTATTCATATACCAATATTTGGTCATTCTTTTGACTATGTAGACATGTGAGGTTAAAGTTCTTAATGAGAACTTATTATCCTGAATCAGTACTGTCCTCGGTTGAAAAATATACTATATACTAGTTATCAAGGTGATTCAAGCTGATCGATCTATAAAATCCTGTTGTCATGGTCGACCATTGTCGATCATCCAAATTACATAGTTGATGGTATATGGCATTTATATTATTAACAGTTTCACCATAATACCACATTGATATAGATGACCGAGACATATGCAATCATTCTGATACGTTAGACATCACGACATCTATAACTAGTAAAAATGTTGTACCTGTGCCAAGACTAAGTACGTGCTTTGCACTTAATTTGTTAAAATCGCCAATCTAATGATAGGAAGATATTCCTTAACTCAAGAGCCGCACATTAAGGACAATAGATTTTATTAGTTTGTTGTTAAAAATTAAACCCTTCCACCACAGCATAAACAAGTTAATACTTAAAAAAATTAAGAAAGGTCACCTGTCATTAACAAGTTGCTGTTTAGCTCACCTCACAACATTCAACATGAGAGGTTTTCCTTCCTGACATGTCATAAACTACATCAGACTACATACATATAGAAATGATATTTCATAACTGCTAAACAAGTTCCACCAGTGCAAATACAGTGACACTCATCAAACATACTTGAACAACCTAGCGGGCATAGGTATGTAAGGTCCAACATACCTCGAGTCAGGGAAGCAAAAGAATATAATTTCTTTGGCAACTATGGACTGCTTAGTGCTCACAGAAAATCAATACACCTACTAGCCAATTTGTACCGTTATTTGACCCAAAAAAAAGGAGCAATATGCTCTAAAGGATGAACGAATCTATCTGCATTGTCATCCAGTTCTACCCTGCATGAATGAAATTTAGGCGAGGCAACAATATCATCTTCAGGCTCCCCATTTTCTTCTCTGTCTTCACTTTGATGCAATCTACTATTGCTCATCAAGTCCCTCAGCGTGGATTCAGAAGATGAATAACCTTATGAATTTGTGCTAAATAACTCACGTAATGCTTCAAATACAACAAAATGAACTGAGTTATTTAATGTACCAAGATTCCTAAATGCATGTAAATGAAACCAGGAATGTGTTCAATTGAATATTGTATGCTTTGAATAACACAAAATAAACACCTACGATTGAATAGTCTAATGGGACTATCATTATGGGACGGAGGGAGTATAAAAAACAAAAACAAAAAAGATTGGAATTTTGAAAAGAGGATGCATAGGTAGTAAAAACTTAGTCCAACACATAAGTTTATGAAACCATCAGTCAAATGTTGTTAATTAGTACAGTATGCAGTAAAACAGAAGATATGAAAGGACAAGGTTTAAAACAAGTGCAGGAATAGATGGACACGATTTTGATCTACTTCCTCCACCATCTCTTGAATCTCCCGATCAGTGAAATTTTCACCCAACTCCTTTGCTATTTTCTTAATGTCTGAAGCAGATATCTTTCCCTGTATAAGATAAAGAAAATATTAGGTGTCACGGTAAGAAAAATCACCAAGGTCAGTAAATACAAACTCACATTTTTTATCTTGGTCAATTATCTGGAATGCTTTCGTAAGCTCCTCTTTACTGTCCCTCTCGCCAATCTTTGATGTCATCATGTGCTCAAATTCATCATAATAAATTGCACCACTGCCATCTTTGTCAACATCAGCAATCATTTGAGTGATTTGCTGAAAATAAAAAATAGAAAAAATTCTATGATATAGAACTTATAAGGAATTCATGCAATCAACATTTTCTGATGCAAAGTGTATGTGTGTGTCGACATGCATGAAGTTCAGGACTTTGGAACTTAAAGACACTGGTCAAAGAATGGAAAAAGAAAACCAGAAAAAAAAATAGATGATGAAATAGCCTTTAAATTGTCAATAATAAAGATAGACAAAACGGTGAATACATATCATGTGAACCTCCCAATTCACTTTAACTCATGGACAAAGTTTGTTATTGAAGATCTTTATATATCATGATTATCCAAAAATCTCTACAGCTGAACTCAACTACATTAGTCAAACTGTTGGAATGTTTCCCCAATAGTGAATCCTGCCCAAGGCAAATGAATAGATACGATAAAAACCATGAAAATACTGGACATACTCCCTCCGTCCTGCTACAAATTGCACACTTTTCTCATTGGGCGTCCCATTACAAATTGCACACTTTCTAAAATGGCAAAGAATCTTTACTATTCCCTCCACTCATTCTCTCTCCTACGTTATTTTAATACTCACAACACTATTATAATTTACTATTCCCTCCACTCATTCTCTCTCCTATTTTACTTTTAAACTCACAATATTTATATCATTATTTTTTTTCTTAATCCCCGCACAAACAGTAACTTTGCAGTTTCAAGTGGGACGGAGGGAGTATATGATTATTCTATAGCTTCACTCATAAGTAATTTCTAACCCATTGGATCAGTTATGGCAACACGTTATTCTTTGCAAAGACATTTCAGAACCCTATTTTTGCAAACATTGTAGCATAAAAATAATACTAACCTAATAAGCTCTGCAAAGACATTGCAGAGCAAAAATACTGCTTCCTTTATGAATTTTTGATAAAGGAAAATATTCGAATAAGATCTGAACAATCACCTTTAATCAGAACCCCAACTCGAACTAAAATCACATCCTCATTAAAAAAAAGTAAACCAAGCCAGTCTCTCAAACAAAGTAAGCCGTAGACATCCCTTCACAGTTAAAATTTACCTTTATCAGATTACATTATGATCATTTTCTCCCTCTTTCTTTTCTACCCATCTGATTAAATTTGTAATATCAAAGGAAAATCTGATGAAGAAAGCTTAAACCTAAACCTAGAAGAAATTGAACCCCTAAATCTTAAATTGAAATTTTAGACCTAAATTCAAAGATGTGAAAGTAGTTACCAGTCAAATGGCAAAAGAGAAAGAGAGCAGTGAGTTGGACTCCGAGTCAAGACCTTGGTAGTCATTTCTGACTCTGTGTTCTTCCGAGATGCGACCAAGTAGGGTGGAGCCGAGCCAGGAAATGACCAAGGAGGGTGGAGCTAAACATCTGTCAGATGGAGCTGCTTCTTCATGATGCCATAAATGTATGTTCTATGCACACCTTGAAAACACATTCAAATGCAACTTATATAAATCTTTCAAAATTTGAAAGAGTTTCAATTCAAAATCCTAAATTTGTTAAGAATTTAGAAATTTAGGGATATGAAATTGGACTAAGAGGGAGAAAAGGTGAGTGGAGAGAAGAGATACCTGTGCCGAAACCGTATGCAACATCGTACTGCTGCAATAGCGTGGTGATCGGAAAATCCATGGCAAAAGTGAGAAGCGAGAGAGAGAGAGAGAGAGAGCGCGGCTCCATGGAGGAAGAAAGAAGGGGCGGCGACCATGGCAAAAGAGAGAAGGAGGCGACGACGTCGGTGTTGGTTGCAGTAGCTAGCGGGGATGTTTTGGGGAAGAGGGAGAGAGAGAGTAGAGAGAGATAGAAAAGAATGCGTGTATAAGGAATATCAAAGGACTTCGTCTTATTATTTTGTACGATTTTTGTCGTTGTCAGAGGAGGGTATTTTTGGGTTTATGAGTATTTAAAGGGGTGTATGAAGTAATTGATTTTAGGGGGAATGAACCTACACAACAAGGAAAATCGGAATTAGAGACGGAAAATTAGCTACGAACGGAGTCTGTAGCTAATTTGGCGACAGATTAGAGACAGAACAAAAAATTAGAGACTGAATCAGAATTCGTCTCTGATTTAGAGACGGAATCATAATCCGTCTCTGAATTAGAGACAGAATCAGAATCCGTCTCTGAATTAGAGACGGAATCTGATTCCGTCTCTAGTTCAGAGACGGATTATGATTTCGTCTCTAATTCAGAGACGGAATCAGAATCCGTCTCTAAATCAGAGACGGATTCTGATTCCGTCTCTAAATTAGAGACATATTCAGATTTCGTCTCTAAACGTTGGAGACAGATGTTGAATCTGTCTCTAAATCAGAGACAGATTTTAATCCGTCTCTAAATTAGAGACAGATTCAACATCCGTCTCTAAAAGTTTAGAGACAGATTTAGCACTCGTCTCTAAATCAGAGACAGATACATAATTCGTCTCTAATTTAGAGACAGATTCAAAATCCGTCTCTAATTTAGAGACAGATTCAACATCCGTCTCCAAAGTTTAGAGACAGATTTTTGTATCCGTCTCTAACTTAGAGATAGCTTCAAAATCCGTCTCTAAATTAGAGACAGATTCAGAATCCGTCTCTAAACTTTGGAGACGGATGTTGAATCTGTCTCTAAATCAGAGACGGATTTTAATCCGTCTCTAATTTAGGGTTTAGGTTATAGGGTAGACTGGTAGTAGTGGCAGTGGTAGCGGTAGTAGTGGTGGTGATAGTAGTAGTAGTGGTGGTGATAGTAGTAGTAGTGGTAGTAGTAGTGGTGGTGGTATTGATGGTGGTGGTGTAGACTAGCTAGTAGTAGTGGTATTGGTAGTAGTGGTGGTGGTAGCGGTAGTAGTGGTGGTGGTAGTAGTAGTAGTGGTAGTAGTAGTGGTGGTGGTGGTAGTAGTGGTGGACCGTGGTGATAGTAGTGGTGGTGGTAGTAGTAGCGATAGTAGTGGTGGTGATGGTGGTGGTGGTGTAGACTAGTAGGAGTGGTAGTAGTAGTGGTAGACTGGTAGTAGTGGTGGTGATAGTAGTAGTAGCGGTAGTAGTAGTAGTAGTAGTAGTGGTGGTGGTAGTAGTGGTGGTGGTAGTAGTGGTGGTGGTGATGGTGGTGGTGGTGTAGACTAGTAGGAGTGGTATAGGGTTTAGGGTATAGGGTTTAGGGTATAGGGTATAGGGTTTAGGGTATAGGGTAGGAGTGGTAGTGGTAGGAGTGGTAGTGGTAGCGGTAGTAGTGGTGGTGGTAGCGGTAGTAGTGGTGGTAGTAGTAGTAGTAGTGGTAGTAGTAGTGGTGGTGGTGGTAGTAGTGGTGGACCGTGGTGGTAGTAGTGGTGGTGGTAGTGGTAGCGATAGTAGTGGTGGTGATGGTGGTGGTGGTGTAGACTAGTAGGAGTGGTAGTAGTAGTGGTAGACTGGTAGTAGTGGTAGTGATAGTAGTAGTAGCGTTAGTAGTAGTAGTAGTAGTAGTAGTGGTGGTGGTGGTAGTAGTGGTGGTGGTAGTAGTGGTGTAGTGGTGGTGGTGGTGATGGTGGTGGTGGTGTAGACTAGTAGGAGTGGTATAGGCTTTGGGGTATAGGGTTTAGGGTATAGGGTATAGGGTTTAGGGTATAGTGTATAGGGTAGGAGTGGTAGTGGTAGCGGTAGTAGTGGTGGTGGTAGCGGTAGTAGTGGTGGTGGTAGTAGTAGTAGTGGTGGTGGTGGTAGTAGTGGTGGACCGTGGTGGTAGTAGTGGTGGTGGTAGTGGTAGCGATAGTAGTGGTGGCGATGGTGGTGGTGGTGTAGACAAGTAGGAGTGGTAGTAGTAGTGGTAGACTGGTAGTAGTGTTGGTGATAGTAGTAGTAGCGGTAGTAGTAGTAGTAGTAGTAGTAGTAGTAGTAGTGGTGGTGTTGGTAGTAGTGGTGGTGGTAGTAGTGGTGGTGGTGATGGTGGTGGTGGTGTAGACTAGTAGGAGTGGTATAGGGTTTAGGGTTTAAGGTATAGGGTTTAGGGTATAGGGTATAGGGTATAGGGTTTAGGGTATAGGGTATAGGGTAGGATTGGTAGTGGTAGGAGTGGTAGTGGTAGCGGTAGTAGTGGTGATGGTAGCGGTAGTAGTGGTGGTGATAGTAGTAGTAGTGGTGGTAGTAGTGGTGGTGGTGGTAGTAGTATTGGTGGACCGTGGTGGTAGTAGTGGTGGTGGTAGTGGTAGAGATATTAGTGGTGGTGATGGTGGTGGTGGTGTAGACTAGTAGGAGTGGTAGTAGTAGTGGTGGCTGGTAGTAGTGGTGGTGATAGTAGTAGTAGCGGTAGTAGTAGTAGTAGTAGTAGTGGTGGTGGTGGTAGTAGTGGTGGTGGTAGTAGTGGCGGTGGTGGTGATGGCGGTGGTGGTGTAGACTAGTAGGAGTGGTATAGGGTTTAGGGTTTAGGGTATAGGTTTTAGGGTATAGGATATGTGTTTAGGGTATAGGGTATAGGGTAGGAGTGGTAGTGGTAAGTAGTAGTGGTAGCGGTAGTAGTGGTGGTGGTAGCGGTAGTAGTGGTGGTGGTAGTAGTAGTAGTGGTGGTGGTGGTAGTAGTGGTAGGCGTGGTGGTAGTAGTGGTGGTGGTAGTGGTAGCGATAGTAGCGGTGGCGATGGTGGTGGTGGTGTAGACTAGTAGGAGTGGTAGTAGTAGTGGTGGCGTAGTAGTGTTGGTGATAGTAGTAGTAGCGTGTAGTAGTAGTAGTAGTAGTAGTGGTGGTGGTGGTAGTAGCGTAGTAGTGGTGGTGGGGGTGATGGTGGTGGTGGTGTAGACTAGTAGGAGTGGTATAGGGTTTAGGGTTTAGGGTATAGGTTTTAGGGTATAGGATATAGTGTTTAGGGTATAGGGTATAGGGTAGGAGTGGTAGTGGTAGGAGTGGTAGTGGTAGCGGTAGTAGTGGTGGTGGTAGCGGTAGTAGTGGTGGTAGTTGTAGTAGTGGTAGTAGTAGTGGTGGTGGTGGTAGTAGTAGTGGTGGACCGTGGTGGTAGTAGTGGTGGTAGTGGTAGCGATAGTAGTGGTGGTGATGGTGGTGGTGGTGTAGACTAGTAGGAGTGGTAGTAGTAGTGGTAGACTGGTACTAGTGGTGGTGATAGTAGTAGTAGCGGTAGTAGTAGTAGTAGTAGTAGTGGTGGTGGTGGTAGTAGTGGTGGTGGTAGTAGTGGTGGTGGTGGTGATGGTGGTGGTGGTGTAGACTAGTAGGAGTGGTATAGGGTTTAGGGTTTTTTTTTTTTTTTTTTTTTTTTTTTTTTTCGGAGGAACCAGGATGGCACGTGGGAGCTTTTATTAAATAAATAAAAATATTACATCAATGAGCGGGTATTAAAAAGCCCAACTCTAAATCCAACGTAATTAAATACGAACCGAATGTATCCCAAAAAGATTCAGGCCATGCCCAAAGCTGAAATGGCCTAGATTGGCCCCAAAAAGCACCAAATCCAAGCCAAGCTTGGCCAAACCAAATAGGAGTTTTGCCCCAAAAAGGCCCCATAGCAAAACCAGTTGGCCCCAACAACCGAAGGCCCAAGCCACCATTTAGCCCAATTGCCCAGACCAGGGGAGCGGACGCTCCAAAAGAAAGGGAGCGGACGCTCCAATTGAACAGAAAGATCAGCCATGGACTCCACCAATTGCACGGGCAAGCAAAAGAGAAGGCATGGCCGTGCCATCCATCACATGGCCATGGTGAAAAACCAATCAATGCCATGCACATCTGAACCAAACACCAGCTATCCAGGAAGCAAAAATCAGCAGAATTCAACATCCAAACAATGCAAATCTGACCCAAATCATCAATGGCCATGAGCGTCGCACTGTGGAAACATGAACTTGGTTTGCCATGGATTTCAAGACCATGCAGCATCAGCAAAAAACCATCAGCAAGCCCATGAATTCCAAACAAACACCAGCAAGGCATTGCATAACCAATTATAAAACACCAGACATTTTCCAATGCATTAAAACCCATAGAAACAGCCATTAATACCCAGATAAAGTTCCCCATGTCAACTACGAATCGAATAAATGCCCATTCCAAACCAAAGCCAAGATAGCCCGATCCATCAAACTTGTTGGCCCCAAAAAAACCCCAAAACAACACCAGTTGGCCCCAAACCAAAAGGCCAAAACCGCCAAGCCCAAGCTTTCCACCAGCTAACCACATATTCTCAATCAAATGATCCATTTCAAAGACGATCCACATATGTACCCCCATCATCAAACCTTAAAGCATTTAACACCTCTCCCGGCAACTCACTAGCCGTAGAATACCTCCTATATTGACGGTGAACATGGGCAATCGCTGCAAGCCTATCCGCCACACCATTAGCTTCCCTTAGCACGTGTCTAAGGCCAAAACCACCCATTAAACCACTGCACTCCCTTAGCTCATACAAATATCGCCAAGGGCCAGAAAATTGTCCTCTCAAAATCCCTACAGCCACCAGCGAGTCAGATTCCACCTGCACCGATGTTAAATGAAGATCCCGACATAACCTTAAACCATCACGAAGGGCAAAAATCTCTGCTTGCATATTAGTGCCCATCCCGTAAAAATTGGAATAAGCCCCAATAACACCACCCCTCCAATCTTTAATGACTCCTCCTCCCGAGCACTCTCCATGAACCGAAGAACCATCCGTATTGAGTGTGTAGAAATAATCACGCGCAGGCTCCCTTCTTAACGTTCTAACCTTCCTGCGCTTTACCTCTGCCACCCTTAAACCCAACTTCGTTAAAATGTCCCTGGCCTCCGCTGTTGGCTTACCCTTAGGAACGAAAGACGAACACATATCCAACAACGCATGCTGAATCCCATCAATAATTGCCCCACTGTCCATCTGCTTGCCATCAAAAACCATTTTGCATCTAGCTTTCCACAATCCCCAGCAAACAAACATCATGATTCCCATACGCATCAACCCAATCTGAGACCTCCTAGATTGTCCCATACACCAAGTATCCCATAAATGATGTAAATCCATGTACTGA
Organism: Adenophora triphylla var. japonica; assembly: GCA_022495995.1. NCBI lineage: Eukaryota > Viridiplantae > Streptophyta > Magnoliopsida > Asterales > Campanulaceae > Adenophora > Adenophora triphylla. The sequence goes on from JAFEMH010006526.1 coordinate 59,927, forward strand.
TACCCAATCCCAAAGAACGAGGACCAATGCTGCCACAACGTGAGCGCCATCGTAGAATGTAAGAACAAGTGCTCTATAGTTTCTCTGTTACCACCCGAAGGACAACATACACATCTCGGTGAAATATTGAAACCCCTCTCTTCCAGTCTTGCATCCACAGGAAGACCATTATGCATCAATCTCCACCAAAAACCACTCACCTTGGTCGGGATATTCTTATGCCATATCTTAGCTCCCCAATCCACTAAAGGACTCCGGAAACGATAGTGTTCCCACCAAGCAGATGTCTCGAAACTACCCGATTTTGTCAAAGTAAAAACCACCCTATCCTCCCTATCTAAATCAATACGGACCCTCTGAATTCTATCATTCAAGTGACTCGGAATCAGGGCCCATAAATCATCAATAATCGCCAGGCCATCCCGAACCGTGAGCGTCTGATCCACCGGATTAGGACCCCCAATACATTCCCCACTCCAATTATCCACCCAGAATCGAATATCCCCTCTGCCAATGATCCATCTGCTGCAATCCTCCAACTGAGGCAATAAAGAAGAAGCAGCCTTCCAAGCATGTGAACTAGATTCCGCGCATCGCAGCCCATACATCTCCCGAATAAAACGAGACCACAACGACGTTCCATGTTTAGCAACCCATGCCAACTTGGCCAATAAAGCATTGTTGACTTCTCCCATCGAACGCACCCCCAAACCTCCTTCTTGAACAGGCCTACAAACCTTATCCCAAGCCACCCACTGAGGACGTTTCTCTCCTCCACTACTCCAAAGGAAATTCGCCAACATCCCTTCAATCTTTTTAATCACCGTTTTAGGCACCTTTAGGACCCCCATAGAATAAATAGGAATACTGCTAAGCACTGACTTAATTAAAGTCAGTTTACCTCCGAAAGATAGCATCCTCGCCTTCCAACCATTTATCCTCTTCATCACCTTCTGCTCAAGCTCCGCAAAGTGAATCCTCAGCGTTCTCCCCTTGAACAAAGGAATACCCAGATACTTTAAAGGGAATTGTTGATGTGAACAGCCCGACCAACGCCTAATGTTATCCACCTCAAAATTCCGCATCCGCTGCCCTACATAGAAACCACTCTTCTCTAGATTAATAAGTTGACCCGAAGCCATCTCATACTTGGATAAAACACCCCTTAAGCCTTCAATCGATTTCCGCCTCCCATTACAGAAAATAAGCATGTCATCCGCATATAATAAGTGGGAAATTGGAAACCCCCTCCTACCATGAGTATACGGAAGAAATACTCCCTCCTCCACCGCCCTATGCAATGCCCGAGATAACACCTCCTGAGCAATAATGAACAACAAAGGAGATAAAGGATCTCCTTGCTTTACTCCACGAGATGAAGCAAAGAAACCATGAGAAATACCCCCCATCCGGACCGAATACCAGTTACCTTGGACCAACCTCCATATCAAGTCCCTACTCCTATTGCTGAAACCAAAAGAAACCAACGCACGAAACAGGAAGTCCCACTCCAACCGATCGTATGCCTTGGACATGTCAAGTTTAAATAGAACATTGCCCCCCGTTACTTTCTGATCAATCCTGTGCACCAACTCATGGGCCAATGCAATATTCTCCTGAATACCCCTACCCTTCACAAAGCCAGTTTGCTCCTGAGAGATCAACTTTGGAATCACCAAAGCCAGCCTGATAGTAAGGATTTTCGAAATAACCTTGTTCATGAAAGTGGACAAGCTTATCGGTCTCAAATCCTTAAAATCCTTCGGTTTATCCACCTTAGGAATCAAGACAAGCACATTAGACGAAAACCCCCTAGGCAAATCCGCCCCATTGTAAAAAGATTGGACAGCAGCCACAACATCCTCCTTTATAATATACCAACAACCCCTGAAAATATGACCCGTGAAACCATCAACCCCCGGAGCACTGTCTGCATTCAAAGATTTGATTGCCTCCCAAATTTCCTTCTCTTCCGGAACAACAGTAATTGCCAGATTATCATCTTCTGTCAATGCCTCCTCAATACTCGCAAAAAGACTATCATCAATGGCATGAGGGCAAGAGCGAAACATGTCTGCAAAGTGGTCCGCCCCCAAACTCCCCAACACCTTCTCATTGTCACACCAAGATCCATCAGCTAACTGCAATCTCAAGGAGTTTATTAACATCCTCTCCTTGATGCTAGCATGAAAGAATGCAAAATTTCTATCCCCATCTTTGACCCACATCTGCCTCGAGTGTTGCTGCTTCATCTCATTCTCCCACCGCAGCACCTGAGCCAAATCAACCCTTTTCTGTTTTAACAACTTATCAATGGAATCATCCCAACCCTGTTGCAGATGAACATCTAAGGCCATGATCTCATCCTGCAGCCTATTAATTTTGCGAAAGATGTTCCCAAAGACCTCCCAATTCCATTTACGAAGGGCCTTACGAAGAGCATATAACTTCCTATGAAATCTCTCCAGAGCATTTCCATTATACCACTTGTTCCAAATATCAGTAACAAAACGTTGAAAATCCGCATGGTCGAGCCACATACGCTGAAATTTAAAAACATGAACTGGTTTTGAAATGGACAAAAAGTTTACCTTCAGCGGAGAGTGGTCCGACTTATCCCGAGGAAGGTGAGTAACAGTCACGTTACCATGTTTCGATAAGAAAGCTCCATTGACAAAAACTCTATCCAAACGCTCCCAAATCCGCTTAGCCCCGTCATGGCCGTTACACCAAGTGTAAATGCTTCCCTCAAAATCAATCTCGGATAAAATTTAACTCCCAACAAAGGGGAGGGGTTTTTTTTGCCCACTATTAAATTAATATACCTAGTTTCATTCTGCCAGGGTTCGAACACTAGACCTCCCGGAGGAAGTCGTAGGCTCTTACCAACTGAACTGATGCTCCTTGGTAAAAAATTTAACTCCTAACAAAGGGGAGGGGTTTTTTTTGCCCACTATTAAATTAATATACCTAGTTTCATTCTGCCAGTGTTCGAACACGAGACCTCCCAGAGGAAGTCATAGTAAAAATTTAACTCCCAACAAAGGGGAGGGGGTTTTTTTGCCCACCATTAAATTAATATACCTAGTTTCATTCTGCCAGTGTTCGAACACGAGACCTCCCGGAGGAAGTCATAGGCTCTTACCAACTGAACTGATGCTCCTTGGTTAAAATTTAACTCCCAACAAAGGGGAGGGGGTTTTTTTGCCCACTATTAAATTAATATACCTAGTTTCATTCTGCCAGTGTTCGAACACGAGACCTCTCGGAGGAAGTCATAGGCTCTTACCAACTGAAGTGATGCTCCTTGGTAAAATTTAACTCCCAACAAAGGGGAGGGTTTTTTTTTTCCCACTATTAAATTAATATACCTAGTTTCATTCTGCCAGTGTTCGAACACGAGACCTCCCGGAGGAAGTCATAGGCTCTTACCAACTGAACTGATGCTCCTTGGTAAAAATTTAACTCCCTACAAAGGGGAGGGGGTTTTTTTGTCCACTATTAAATTTTACAACCTAGTTGCATTCTGCAGGGTTCGAACTCTGGACCTCCCGGAGGAAGCCACACACTCTTACCAACTGAACAGATGCCCCTTGGTAAAATTTAACTCCCAACAAAGGGGAGGGGGTTTTTTTGCCCACTATTATATTAATATACCTAGTTTCATTCTGCCAGGGTTCGAACACGAGACCTCCCGGAGGAAGTCGTAGGCTCTTACCAACTGAACTGATGCTCCTTGGTAAAACTTTAACTCCCAACAAAGGGGAGGGGGTTTTTTTGCCCACTATTAAATTAATATACCTAGTTTCATTCTGCCAGGGTTCGAACACGAGACCTCCCGGAGGAAGTCGTAGGCTCTTACTAACTGAACTGATGCTCCTTGGTAAAAAATTTAACTCCCAACAAAGGGGAGGGGTTTTTTTTGCCCACTATTAAATTAATATACCTAGTTTCATTCTGCCAGGGTTCGAACACGAGACCTCCCGGAGGAAGTCGTAGGCTCTTACCAACTGAACTGATGCTCCTTGGTAAAAAAAATTTAACTCCCAACAAAGGGGAGGGGGTTTTTTTGCCCACTATTAAATTTTTCAACCTAGTTGCATTTTGCAGGGTTCGAACTCTGGACCTCCCGAAGGAAGCCACACACTCTTACCAACTGAACTGATGCCCCTTGGTTTAAAATTTAACTCCCAACAAAGGGGAGGGGGTTTTTTTGCCCACTATTAAATTAATATACCTAGTTTCATTCTGCCAGGGTTCGAACACGAGACCTCTCGGAGGAAGTCGTAGGCTCTTACCAACTGAACTGATGCTCCTTGGTAAAAATTTAACTCCCAACAAAGGGGAGGGGTTTTTTTTGCCCACTATTAAATTAATATACCTAGTTTCATTCTGCCACTGTTCGAACACGAGACCTCCCGAAGGAAGTCATAGGCTCTTACTAACTGAACTGATGCTCCTTGGTAAAAAAATTTAACTCCCAACAAAGGGGAGGGGGTTTTTTTGCCCACTATTAAATTAATATACCTAGTTTCATTCTGCCAGTGTTCGAACACGAGACCTCCCGGAGGAAGTCATAGGATCTTACCAACTGAACTGATGCTCCTTGGTTTTAAAAATTTAACTCCCAACAAAGGGGAGGGGGTTTTTTTGCCCACTATTAAATTAATATACCTAGTTTCATTCTGCCAGGGTTCGAACACGAGACCTCCTGGAGGAAGTCGTAGGCTCTTACCAACTGAACTGATGCTCCTTGGTAAAAAAATTTAACACCTAACAAAGGGGAGGGGTTTTTTTTGCCCACTATTAAATTAATATACCTAGTTTCATTCTGCCAGGGTTCGAACACGAGACCTCCTGGAGGAAGTCGTAGGCTCTTACCAACTGAACTGATGCTCCTTGGTAAAAATTTAACTCCCAACAAAGGGGAGGGAGTTTTTTTGCCCACTATTAAATTAATATACCTAGTTTCATTCTGCCAGTGTTCGAACACGAGACCTCCCGGAGGAAGTCATAAGCTCTTACCAACTGAACTGATGCTCCTTGGTAAAAAAATTTAAGTCCCAACAAAGGGGAGGGGGTTTTTTTGCCCACTATTAAATTAATATACCTAGTTTCATTCTGCCAGTGTTCGAACACGAGACCTCCCGGAGGAAGTCATAGGCTCTTACCATCTGAACTGATGCTCCTTGGTTTTAAAAATTTAACTCCCAACAAAGGGGAGGGGGTTTTTTTGCCCACTATTAAATTAATATACCTAGTTTCATTCTGCCAGGGTTCGAACACGAGACCTCCCGGAGGAAGTCGTAGGCTCTTACCAACTGAACTGATGCTCCTTGGTAAAAAATTTAACTCCCAACAAAGGGGAGGGGGTTTTTTTTGCCCACTATTAAATTTTTCAACCTAGTTGCATTCTGCAGGGTTCGAACTCTGGACCTCCCGAAAGAAGCCACACACTCTTACCAACTGAACTGATGCCCCTTGATAAAATATAATTTTTTTTATACCTTTGTTGTTAGCAATGAAAAATTTAACTCCCAACAAAGAGGAGGGGTTTTTTTTGCCCACTATTAAATTAATATACCTAGTTTAAAATTTAACTCCCAACAAAGGGGAGGGGTTTTTTTTACCCACTATTAAATTAATATACCTAGTTTCATTCTGCTAGGGTTCGAACACGAGACCTCCCGGAGGAAGTCGTAGGCTCTTACCAACTGAACTGATGCTCCTTGGTCAAAGTTGGGCTGGGGGTGCAACACAAAAAAATTTAACTCCCAACAAAGGGGAGGGGGTTTTTTTGCCCACTATTTTATTAATATACCTAGTTTCATTCTGCCAGGGTTCGAACACGAGACCTCCCGGAGGAAGTCGTAGGCTCTTACCAACTGAACTGATGCTCCTTGGTTAAAATTTAACTCCCAACAAAGGGGAGGGGGTTTTTTTGCCCACTATTAAATTAATATACCTAGTTTCATTCTGCCATGGTTCGAACACGAGACCTCCCGGAAGAAGACGTAAGCTCTTACCAACTAAACTGATGCTCCTTGGTTAAAATTTAACTCCCAACAAATGGGAGGGTGGTTTTTTTGCCCACTATTAAATTAATATACCTAGTTTCATTCTGCCAGTGTTCGAACACGAGACCTCCCGGAGGAAGTCATAGGCTCTTACCAACTGAACTGATGCTCCTTGGTAAAATTTAACTCCCAACAAAGGGGAGGGGTTTTTTTTGCCCACTATTAAATTAATATACCTAGTTTCATTCTGCCAGTGTTCGAACACGAGATCTCCCGGAGGAAGTCATAGGCTCTTACCAACTGAACTGATGCTCCTTGGTAAAAAAATTTAACTCCCAACAAAGGGGAGGGGGTTTTTTTGCCCACTATTAAATTAATATACCTAGTTTCATTCTGCCAGGGTTCGAACACGAGACCTCCCGGAGGAAGTCGTAGGCTCTTACCAACTGAACTGATGCTCCTTGGTAAAAATTTAACTCCCAACAAAGGGGAGGGGGTTTTTTTGCCCACTATTAAATTAATATACCTAGTTTCATTCTGCCAGGGTTCGAACACGAGACCTCCCGGAGGAAGTCGTAGGCTCTTACCAACTGAACTGATGCTCCTTGGTAAAAAAAATTTATCTCCCAACAAAGGGGAGGGGGTTTTTTTGCCCACTATTAAATTAATATACCTAGTTTCATTCTGCCACGGTTCGAACACGAGACCTCCCGGAGGAAGTCGTAGGCTCGTACCAACTGAACTGATGCTCCTTGGTCAAAAATTTAACTCCCAACAAAGGGGAGGGGTTTTTTTTGCCCACTATTAAATTAATATACCTAGTTTCATTCTGCCAGGGTTCGAACACGAGACCTCCCGGAGGAAGTCGTAGGCTCTTACCAACTGAACTGATGCTCCTTGGTTAAAATTTAATTCCCAACAAAGGGGAGGGGGTTTTTTTGCCCACTATTAAATTAATATACCTAGTTTCATTCTGCCAGGATTCGAACACGAGACCTCCCGGAGGAAGTCGTAGGCTCTTACCAACTGAACTGATGCTTCTTGGTTAAATTTAACTCCCAATAAAGGGGAGGGATTTTTTTTTGCCCACTATTAAATTAATATACCTAGTTTCATTCTGCCAGGGTTCGAACACGAGACCTCCCGGAGGAAGTCGTAGGCTCTTACCAACTGAACTGATGCTCCTTGGTTTAAAAATTTAACTCCCAACAAAGGGGAGGGGGTTTTTTTGCCCACTATTAAATTTTACAACCTAGTTGCATTTTGCAGGGTTCGAACTCTGGACCTCCCGGAGGAAGCCACACACTCTTACCAACTGAACGGATGCCCCTTGGTAAAATTTAACTCCCAACAAAGGGGAGGGGGTTTTTTTGCCCACTGTTAAATTAATATACCTAGTTTCATTCTGCCAGGGTTCGAAAACGAGACCTCCCGGAGGAAGGCGTAGGCACTTACCAACTGAACTGATGCTCCTTGGTAAAATTTAACTCCCAACAAAGGGGAGGGGTTTTTTTTGCCCACTATTAGATTTTACAACCTAGTTGCATTTTGCAGGGTTCGAACTCTAAAATTTAACTCCCAACAAAGGGGAGGGGGTTTTTTGCCCACTATTAAATTAATATACCTAGTTTCATTCTCGCCAAGTTAGAACACGAGACCTCCCTGAGGAAGTCATAGGCTCTACCAACCGAATCGATGCTCCTTGGTAAAAAAATTTAACTCCCAACAAAGGGGAGGGGGTTTTTTTGCCCACTATTAAATTAATATACCTAGTTTCATTCTGCCAGTGTTCGAACACGAGACCTCCCGGAGGAAGTCATAGGCTCTTACCAACTGAACTGATGCTCCTTGGTAAAAAATTTAACTCCCAACAAAGGGGAGGGGGTTTTTTTGCCCACTATTAAATTAATATACCTAGTTTCATTCTGCCAGGGTTCGAACACGAGACCTCCCGGAGGAAGTCGTAAGCTCTTACCAACTGAACTGATGCTCCTTGGTAAAAATTTAACTCCCAATAAAGGGGAGGGGGTTTTTTTCCCACTATTAAATTAATATACCTAGTTTCATTCTGCCAGGGTTCGAACACGAGACCTCCCGGAGGAAGTCGTAGGCTCTTACCAACTGAACTGATGCTCCTTGGTTTAGGGTTTAGGGTATATGGTTTAGGGTATAGGGTTTAGGGTATAGGGTTTAGGGTTTAGGGTATAGGGTTTAGGGTATACGGTATAGGATATAGGGTATAAGGTTTAAGGTTTAGGGTATAGGGTTTAGGGTATAGGGTATAGGGTATAGGGTTTAGGGTATATGGTTTAGGGTATAGGTTTTAGGTTATAGGGTATATGGTTTAGTTACAGGGGTTTATAGGGTTTGGCATTAGGTTTAGGCTATAGGCACAGGTTTAGGTGGGTATAGGTATAGGGTTTAGGGCCTAGGTGTAGGGTATAGGGTTTAGGGTATAGGGTTTAGGGTTTAGGGTATAGGGTTTAGGGTTTAGGGTTTAGGGTATAGGGTTTAGGGTACATGGTATAGGGTTTAGGGTTTAGGGTTTAGGGATTAGGGTATAGGGTTTAGGGTTTAGGGTATAGGGTATAGGGTTTAGGGTATAGGGTTTAGGGTATAGGGTATAGGGTATAGGGTTCAGGGTATAGGGTTTAGGGTATAGGGTATAGGGTTTAGGGTATAGGTTATAGGGTTTAGGGTATATGGCGAATATGAGTCAGATGATGAGGATGCCCTTGTGCACTGATTTGCAATGCTCACTTGCCATTTTAGCTTTAAGTAGTTGCAAGTTTAATAAAATATGTATGGACTCGTGTTCTTTTGATTGCCGGTATGATCATATAGATAATCAAGAAGTTTGAGTATCTTCATTTGTTTTGTATTTTGTTTAATTATACTTTTAGTATGCTAAGTTAGTATTACAAATTGTTAGCAATCATATCTTATTTATTTAACGTATACTCATTATATATGTTCAAATTCTTATATACTCTGTTTTACTTATATAAATATTACAATTGTACTGATATATTTTTTCCCTAGATAATTATATGTCACAGTCAAGTATACAAAGAGCTCTTTTTCAGGGGTTTTCACCTTCACATTCATCAGAAAACACAAATGGTTTAGGGAACACATTGACAACAGGAATTGGTAACACACAAGCATCTGGAAGCTCAAATGGTAACACAGAACAACCTACTCAATCTCCTTCAGAGGCACAAAACTCTATCATCCAGGTTGTTGGCACTCAAGAAGTATGCCGTATATTACCGGAGGTCGATACTGATACCAACAAAGAAATAGCTGCACTATCGCAAAGTGGATGGCAAGTGTTATCTGGTTCTTGTTTTTTTAATTATTATCAAATGTTTTTTACAAAAATACCATGATTTTTGCTCTATAATTAGGTTCATATCTCTTTGTTTGTTCCTGTCCATACATATTTGCTCTTGTTTTTTGTAATTGCTTCTCACTCTTTCTCTATTTCTTATATCTATAGCTACTTGTACAACAAACATGCACGAGAATTTTAGAGGACTGTGAAAAAGAATTGCTCTGATCAAGATCATTTTTATCCAAGGTGGTCTAGTGTCCCCGAAAGAACCAAGAAATTGTGGTTTGCTGAGTTCTTGGTAAAGCCCATAAGTAAATGTTTCTTAATTATTCTTTATTTTTGCTTTATATTATTGCATTAATATATGAGTATATATTTGTATGCTTTGTGAATAGCGCTTGTACTCTCATGCTGGACAAACACAACAACAGGCTTATCAAGGATTTTGTTGCCATGGAACCAATACTTATAGGAACAACATAAACAAGATGAAGAGAAAATGGGAGATTGAAAAAAAAAAAATCAAGTTGGATGCCGCCTAGCCTTTGGGAGAAGTGGGTGGAACATTGGGCAGTTGCTGAGAATGTGTCAAAATATAAAATTGCAAAGAAAAACCGATGTGGAGGTGAAGGTGGCATAGCAAAAGCCACACATGGTGGAGGTTCTGTATCCTTCCAGCAGCATATACATAAGGAGGTAACTTTCATTGCGTTCATGTATTGAAATTGGTCTTGCTTATTTCAATATGTCAATACATATGGAGATTGCAACTTGCATTACTTATGCTCAATGTTGGTATACTCTTACGATTATTGAAATTGGTCTTGCTATTTTCAATATGTCAATACTTGGTGTTGTTAAATTTCCAGTGTAAAATACTTGAGTTCTTATTGAGTAAATGAGTCATTCCACATAGAACTATGAAGGCAATGAACAGAAATTGGTCTTGCTGCTCACATATGATGATGTATATATATATGCACATATGGATTTGTACGTGCATACATATATGTTACTGCTGTTTAGTGATCATTTGATATGCTGGTTGGCTGCTTTCTTGATGCCTTTCATGATATGATGAGTACCAAATGAATGCCCATTTTTGTTCTTGATCAAGAACTAAAATGGACATTTCATGATATGATGAGTATGGGAAAGGGGATTTGATGGAACATGCTTGTAAGTACTGTGGGGTGCAGAATCCTGCTTGTGTTGTGAGGTGTAATGTACCATCTTGTCGTAAATGGTTCTGTAATTCGAGGGGAAACACTTCTGGCTCTCACATTGTTAATCACCTCGTAAGCACAAGCAAAGTTTTTCTTTTTTTTAATCAGTAGTTTTTATATTTTTTATCCCTTGCTGTTTTTTTTCCCATTTTTCTGTGGTTAATTATAATGCAGTTAGCAAATTGCCAATTGTGAAGACTTTAGGTTATATGGTGAACTTCGTTTTGATGATTGCAGTTAGAATACGAATTTGGTTGATTTTGTAGTAGTTTGTCTTTGTTTGAACTTTTGAATGTCATTGAACATGGACTATTGAAGGTAGATCATTATATTGCCTTGTTGGGATTTGCTTACCATGGATTCTCTGATATTTAAACATTACTTTTTGAAATTGGATTTGCAAGTTTAATAAAATGTGTATGGACTCTCGTGTTCTTTTGTATGTTTTTAAAGGCATACAACCTACTTAAATTTAATATGTAGTTCTAGTAGTTTTGGCGAATATGATAGACTTCTTTAAGCATCATTTACACATTAAGGTTTAATCATTTATCATTTGATAGGCCAAACTTTTTATGTTTTTGTTGTTTATAAGTTAACAGCTGCATGTATGTTGTTGCTAATGTTCAACAAAACAACTTCAGCAAACTAAGGCAACATGCTACTGCCAGTGAGGCTGGCGCCTCATACATTTCCAGGCGGCCGCCTCACTGGCAGTCCTATGTTGCTGAATTTTGCTGAAGCTGTTTTGCTGAAGCTGTTTTTGTTTTGTTGTTCCTTCCAATATATTATACAACCTTGCCAGGAAATCTATATCCACAACAACACCCACTCAATACACCTGATGATAATTTGTTATTTCATATGCATTATATTTGTTATTTCATATGTATTATATGATACTTAAGAAAGTTAAGTCGATTATTTTGACTTGTTGCTTCTTATTTCTTTCTGTTGGCTGAACCTAGAAACAAAAAAGACCCGGTGAGGATATACATGTTCTAGAAGAGATCATCAAATATAATGGAAAAAAGTCTCACGATGGATCTCTCTAAAAGGACGAGAATGGAAATCCGATTTTTGCCAACAAACAACTCACGGAAGCTCTTGTAAGTTCATTTATTGTTTTAGTCAAATATTTTTTCACTACGGCCTTTTTATAGTTAGTATGAAATATTTAATGGATTTAGGAGCAATATAAAGTTGATGTTCAACCTGTGAGTGAAGAAGGTGAAAGAGTAGATGGAGTTGTTGCGGTAGATGTCACCAGCATTCCATTTCAAGGCGATAAGTGGATTGAGAGTGTTGGGGGTGTGAAAAAAGGCCGTGTTTTGGGTGTCGGAACAGCAAGGACCTTTTTGGCAATAACAGGGTCTTCAGCTTCCAGTGTGTCTAGCAAGGTTGCTCCATCTATAAGTCCAGAGGCTCAAATGATGATTGATGACGCTCACCGTGCTGCAGAAGAGGCTCGTAAAGGCTATGAGGAAATGCGAGAAAGATTGAATGCAATGGAGGAATTCATGAGGTCAAAACTTGGTTCTTAAATTCGTCTAGTTTTATATTTTGGGCTGGTACAACATTATGACTTAAACTTTCTTTTTGTCATTACCTAGCTACTTCCATGTCTGTTTTTATTTAGCAAACAACTATATGATGTGCTTTTGTAAAACAAGTAAATTTATATGCATGTTATTATTTTGTTTCAAGTTGTGTTATTATCATTCGCCGTCTCTAAATGAAGATTAGCAATCTTGTATTCAAATTAGAATTAAAAAAACGTGCCTCTAATTTGGTGACAGATATGTTAATATCTGTCTCTAATTTAGAGACGTACGTATCTGTCTCTGAATTAGAGACGGGCGTATCCGTCTCTGAATCAGAGACGGATACGCGCCCGTCTCTAAATCAGAGACGGGCGTATCCGTCTCTGAATCAGAGACGGGGCGTATCCGTCTCTGATTTAGAGACAGGCGTATCCGTCTCTGATTTAGAGACGGACATGTCCGTCTCTAAAACAGCTACAAAACAGCGATGCCCAATTTAGCGACAAACCTGCACCCACGGAATAGCTACGGAATAAATCCGTCTCTAAACACGATTTAGCTACGGAATCTTCATTTTAGCTACAGAATTTGCCGTAGCTAAATCCGGTTTTCCTTGTAGTGCTAGTCTTTATTCGATTCAGGTGCTAGTTTGAGCAGGAAAAAGTGGGTGTGCTGAACTGCTTTGCACTTCAGCTTTTATTTAGTTATAGATCAGGATGAGTTTAGATGGGTATAGAGAGAGATTTCTCGCAAATGAATGAAATGAAGGGGAATTCTTCAAGGAGGGAGGTTGAGAATAATGAATTCGGTAGAGAGAGTGTAGATAAGAAGTCCAAATTAGAGACTCTTGATCTTTCATTAGCTTTTCCTGATGTTTCCCTCTACTTAAACCCGGCCCACAATGGTGATCCCTCTTCAAGTCAGAGGCTCGGTAGGAGTGAGTCACTTTCACCGTCCACTAAGACCATGACCATATACTCTAATGATATATCTGGAGCTTCTTACTCGTATTCCCACCAGTTTTTGCATAACCTTAGTTGCTCCCTCACCCGCAATTCCACGGAGAATTATGAATATTCAATGGTGTTGGGTATTCATATTTTAACCCTTCTATTTTAGCTTAGATTTGATTGATACCATAACCTCCTGTCTATTTTAAGGACTTTAGGACCCTATATAATGAAGCTTAGACTTTAATTTTTTAGCTAAGTCCATTTTATAGAATAGATTAAATTTAGGCTTGAAGACTGGCACTAGACTCATTAGATCTGATGATACAGTTCAGAGTTTCAGACCACCTTGTCTAAATCGCTAAAGCAGAACTGCTCCAAGGAACCGCTTGGTGGAATATTGTCTGAAACTGCTCCATTGAACTCCTAAGTTCAAATAGCCTTTGAACCGCTTCATGCAACTGCATTGCAGTTTCATCTTGGAATTAGCACTTAAGGATCCTCCTCTAGCGAACCGCTCGCACTTGGAACCGCTTGCACACCAGAACCGCTCCAATGATTGGAGACTTGAAGTGTACCTCAGTTGACCGTTGGAATCCACGTCAGCAATATCAAATGTCAACCACCATATCTTGTCACGTGACTACTTTTCAGACAAGATCTGCAAGGATCTTGAAAAAATGACAGATGTCCTAACCACCTTGATTGCAGCTGAGGTCTGATCAGCTTTATCTGCAACAACAGTTCCTAAGGACAAAAGCGATTGTTGTGGAACAATGGGAAAGCATCAAGTACTATCCTTACAACAGCTGTGTCCAACGGCTATATCTTGGATGCTTGGGTATAAATACCCCCAATCTTCACCATTTGAAGACTGCTTGAGAAATTGATTTGCTGTGAGTTCATAGAAGCTGAAGCTCTGCCCAGAAATTTTAAGTCCTTTGAATCTTCATCTTCTACTTCAAAAAAAAAAAATCTCCCAATCCAGAAATCAAGCCTTAACACCATCAAGAATCATTGTGCTCTCCATCTCAAATATTTAAAGAGCCTTGATCTTGTTCTCACACACACCTCACTTGTTTAATCACATAGATTAATCATTTGAGATACACTGGTTATAGTCTAGGATTTGTTCCTCATAGAAAAGATTTTAGATCTGAGTATTACTCATTGTACTTTGTAATCTCTCATACTCAATATAAAATATCTCTTAGAAATCTAAGACTAACCATCTTGGTAGTGAACGTAGATCATTTATCGATTGAACCACTCCAAATATTGTGTTCTTACTTTTCTGCATTTATTTTCTTGTGCTTACTGATTATCTACCTTTATCTCTGTTTGATCTTTGTTGTAGTTATCCATTATTGTGAATTTTTTTTGGAGTTAACATTGTCAAAACCTCACTTTGTTTATAAACTGCACTAACCAAAACCGCCTACCAAAACCGCTTTACAAATCGCCCATCCAAAACCGCTTTGTATCTCTATTATTCCGCTATGCATTTTACATCTCTACTTGCAGTATATTATCAAATGCAAGTGGTTTTGTAAGCTTAGAGGTTTAGTTTTCAAAAGAGGGCGAAAAATTTGTAACAACTATTCACCCCCCTCTAGCTGTTTTTCACCCTTGTTGCTACCTTTGGGACCAACAAGTGGTATCAGAGCTTAACACATTTTAAAACCACTGTTTTTCAAGCCTAACAGCTTGTGTGCCTTTTCAATATAATAAACTAAAAACCGATGACAACTGTTAACTATTCACACATTCCAGTTTTGGACGAAGACCACTTTGAAATCTGGAAGTGTCGAACGCTTACTCATTTGGAAACAATTGATGAGATGCTGGTGGAGTGCATAATCAATGGCCCATTCATTCCCATGAAGGCCAACACTGATGCAACCACCAATACAGAAACTCTAGAAGTCAAAAAGCCAAAAGATGAGTGGTCGGATGAAGAGAAGAGATTAGCTGCCTTGGACAGCAACGCAAGGAATATCATTTTTGGAACCCTTCCCATTTCAACCCTTCAAAAGGTGATGTATCTCGAAACCGCAAAGCAGATGTGGGATGCCATAGAGAGCTACCTCGAAGGTGATGACGAATGCAAGGAGAACAAATTCTATGCTGTTGAAAGATCCTACAAAGAACTTCAATGTAAAATCCAACGAAACCTTGTGTCAAACCTACAACCGCTATGTAGAGGTAGTTAATGCTTGTAAATCTCTTGGCAAAACTTTAACTGATAAGGAAATCAATGTGACTTTCCTAGCTGCTTTAGGTTCTAGATGGGTAAATAAAGCAACCTCTCGAGAAGACTCCAAAGTTTTGGGTACTTGGTCGTTAAGTAACTTGTACGCCAATCTTAGAGACTATGAGCTTAACTTAAGTCACATTGAAGAGATTGAAGGGAAAACCAAATCGCTTTCCATGTTCGTAGTGGAACATGAGGAGAAACCATTCACATCCAATCAAACCGCAGATTCTTCCATATCAACCTCATCACTCATCGAGATGGATGATGATGATTTTGCCATGTTTGTGAAAAGATTTCAAAAATTTAGAAAATCCTCAAAACCTTTCACAAAAACATTTTCTAAAGGCAAACCTCCAGCAACATTTTCAAAGGCTGCAGATACAAAGAAAAAGAGTGATCTTGTCACGACCCTAGGTCTGGGCACTAATTTGGCCACATGTTAAGCACGTGGGAGTGGGGGTATTGCCCTTATGTTAAGCATTATATGAAATTGAGAAATGGTTACGTGTTTACTTGGCTAGATTGCTAAATTACATGGTTAGATGTTATTATATTAATTTTGAAAATAATGTCTAAATAAAAATTTTGAGAAATTTGTGTAGTAAGATGATAACATTTGAAAGTTAAATGGAAGTGTTATATAAATCCTTGAGGTGCTTATGTGTAAAACTAAGTATAAGATGGCTGTTTGTTGATTTTTTTACTTGGAGGAACTTGGTTGTAATTTTGGTTATATAAATCTTTTAACAAAGCTTCTTCAAGAAGAATTTTCTTCTTCAGTCTTATCCCTTTCTCTCCCAGGCCAAGAAAGTTCCTAAACCCTAATTTCATTCTTAAAATTCCATAAATTCCTTCTTTGAGTTGTTGTTGAGTTCGTCTTCAAATTCTTGCTAAGGGAGTTGAGAAGAACAAGAATATCCGATTATTTCTTCCTTTGATTTTGGGTAAAACTTGGTAAGTTGTTATGGTTCCTTCATATAACTATTCATACTTGGTTTAAATATGTTCTTATTACCATACACTTGATTATTGGTAAGAAGGAACCAGTTGGTGGGTCTTTGAAATGGGAAAATATGGTTTAGGAATGAGTAGTTTGATAAAGAGGTAAAAAGATGATATAATGGGTTGTAGTGAAATGGGAAACTTGTTATCTATGTGTTATGTGTATGAAGGGAGTATAATAGGGTCTTAACTATGTGTATAGACTGTAGTAAAAGGTCCCTGCAGTAGCTGAAGTGAACCTGGAAGTGTATTTGTAGTGGCAGCTGGTGTTGCTGATGAATCGCAGTTTCTGAAGCTGGGCACGACTCGTGCCCATTAGCACGAGTCGTGACCAAGCTCTGTGCAGTCATGCAACATAGAGGGGCTGATGGAGCACTAGTCGTGAGCCTTGGACCAGTCGTGCAGGGTTGAGGCATGAGTCGTGCTATTAAGCACGAGTCGTGCCCAGAATTGTGTTAAGGTGGCATGTTTGCAAGCTTTTAAGCCTAGTTAAAAGGGTGCGGATTTAGTCACTCTTTAACTACGCATTTAGTACAAGTTTATTACTATACAATGGAGTTTGAATTGGGCCAAAATGAAATAGGGAAGAGCTTTAGATATTGACCTAAAAATGCTTGAAAGGCAAGTATGTCACTTACACTATTTCCAATCTGCAGGCTTGAACCTTTTTCTAGGACTTCAAATCCTAGTCTAACCAACATAAAATGGAACACTCTTTAACCCTGAATCTAGTACAACTTTAGTACTACAGTGTGGAACTTGAAATGGTTCAAACGGATAATGGGAAGGTCTTTAAATAATGCCTTGAAAATGGTTGAAAGGCAATTATGGAACTTGAACCAAAGTTTATAAAACTTGGTATTTGACCTCGGAACCTTAAAATAAGTTGTTCAATATTGTATTATGAATGCGTAGGGTTACTTGTATGTTGTTATACCTCTATGTGGTTACATGTACGTGGTTATGTTTACATGCTGGTTGGTTCAACTTATGTGTAGAACATGTAATACACTAAGTGTTGTTTGGAAACCTTTATAGAAGTGTTCCCCATTATGACATGAATGCATAGGGTTATTTAGATGATAATGTATCCCTACATAGTTATCTATATGTGGTTATTGATTTGCCTAGTGCGTGAAATATATGTGGCACTACTTCATTGGTTTGAGCATGGACATGTAGGACTTAAGTGATATACTTTGGGGTTATAAGGGTTTACATGTTCATAGTTGATTGTGCATAGTGTTTAAAACGTGTGGCACTGCTTCATTTTGTTGAGCATGAGTATTACCACCATGTCATTGGATTATGTTGTTATTCAAGAGTGTTGAAATACATGTGCACTATCGTGATTGATTTAACATTGGTTACAGTTCCATGTTATATATATGTGTTGATGTCCCCTGGGGTGGACTTAATTTCAAGTATCTGTTATGTACTTGAATATAGTTGTATCAGCTGAGATTCGGGGGTATAGGGGATACCATCACTTATGAGAAAATATTTCATAAGGTGCTTGGGTTACCTTATACTTGTAACCCTTCACTCCCTTCTGTGGCCACGGAGAGGGGGTTCAGCGTCTGTGGATATGTGCAGTCATGCCACAAGATAACGAGGTAGCTTATATGGATCTCTGTTTGGGGTCATATAAGACGTGAATAAGCACTTGCATTTCACGAGAGCGGAGTATCCCTCCCACCGTAGTACTACATATGATTCAGATGGGAAAGGTAAAGGGAAAGGTAACGTAAAGTGTTTACTGTTTTCTCAATGTGATAATTGAGTAACCTGTTGGGTGTTGCATATTTGTTGTTGAGCAACCTGTGTGTGTTGCATATTATATGAGCAACCTGTGTATGTGTTGCCTATTGCAGGACTTACTGGTCAGATGGAAAAGGTAGGGAAAGGTAACATAAAGTGTTTACTGTTCTCCCAATGTGATACTAAGCAACCTGTGTATGTGTTGCATCTTGTATGGCATATTGTTGCATACATAATAGCTTGCTGAGATTTTATCTCACCCCTTCTCCCTTTACTGTTTTAGATTCAGCTGAGACAGGTGGACCATACCGGTGAGGCCGGGAAGGAGTTTGGATTGTATTTTGGTTGTCAGGTTATGTATTGAGTTGGGAGTTGGGGGCTGGATTATGGTTGTTATTCTTTTGGGAAATGTTTTATATATAATGTTTTACAAACATGTTTCAGTTGTAGTGGGTTGTAAGTAAGCTTAAAGTTGGTTTGTTTTATGGTTGGCTTGTATAAGCCTTTTCCATTGTATGATTTGTAAAAACAGGTTGTGTTCGTTTAAAGCAGGTTTTTATATAGCCTCCAAGTAAAGAGGTTATTTTGAGATGGTTTTTGAAAAAGGATTGTCTACTTTTCAAGTAAGAATAAAGAAAAGTTTTTTTTAAAAGAGGTATGTTTTGGGACCCTCCATCCTGGGACACAGGTTTTAGGTTCCGGGAGTTGGGAGGCGCCCACAGATCTAGTTTGCTACAACTGTAGAAAACCTGGCCACTTTGCATCTGAGTGTCCACAGCCTAAATACGAATACATGAAAAAGAAAACTACTCCTGCAAAATTTTCTCGTCACAAGGGTATGGTTGCTGAAGAGGAAGAGAATTTCAAGGAATTAGCAACTTGGATTGAAACAAATTCTGATGATGGAAGTGACGATGAAACCGAAGAGGTTAATCTATGCTTAGTTGCAGATGCTTCCGATGAGTCAGATACTGAGTCAATCGAGTCACTGGATATGGAGGAAGATGAGGTTTCTACAAAACTTCCAAATTTTAAATTGGATGATAATATCAAACTTACTTCAAGCATTAAGATAGGAAATTATTTGTATTCACGTCCTATTTTTCCTCCTACAAATGCTCCACCTTCAAAAGCAATTCCAAAGAAGAAAATTTTAAAAAAGGTGGTGGAAGAGGTTTCTCCCGTGGAACATGAAAGGATGTTCAAAGAAGTAGAAATGATGATCCATAAGTTCTCCAATGTTAAGAAAGCTTTATGTTTAGCTCATGATGAAATTTCTCAGTACAAGACGGAAAAAACTGTGATGAGGTCTGAAATTTCAAATCTTAAGGACCAAGTCAAAAGTATGACTCCTCTTGCTGATCAAAACCGCACCCTTGAAACTAAGATTGCTGCACTTCAACTCCGAAATGATGACCTGGTCACCCAAATCAACGATCTCCTAAATATTATTGATGGGTGGCTCAAGTCAAAATCCACCATGGATCAAATTATAGATGCCCAAGTTTCCAGTGGAATTAAGGATGGTCTGGGATTTGGATCTGGTTAAGAGGAGAAGTGTGCATCCTGCTGTGAAAAGGATGAGGAAATTTTGGAACTAACTAAAGAAATTCCTAAGGGGAAGCATGCTAATTCTAAGGGTAAAGGACAACAAAATTTTAATTATGTCTACCCAAAGAAACAATATGGGAAGAACTCTCAGATGAAAGCAAAGGATTCTGAGAGTGTAGCATCAGAGGAAATGGCTTATGGAGTTGGCCGCATCCCTGCTCCAACCGCTTCTGGTGGAACAGGTGGTGCTGGCAACTGCAAGGCCGATCTTCCATGATTTGACCTCCTCACCCATTCCCAATGCTTCCGTGCCTCTAAGCCAATTTGGGTCCCAGCTTCCGAACAACCAAGGTCTGTGGTTTCCAGGTTCTCAGTATCAGCAAGGTCAGTTTCATGGTCCTCACTTCCAGAGTAACGCCCAGTATCATAATCAGCACCCTTACTCCGGGAATCAGTTCAGCCAAGATGGATTTCTGCAGTCTTTCGCTAGCCAGCCTCAACCTCAGGAATATCAGTCTCGGCCTTTAATGAATTCAGATTTTGGATTTGGCTCATCACTTGTGCAAAATCCGAGGTCAACTCCTTGCATGCCTTCCGGTGCTTCTCCACAGAATCAGAATTCCCCAACCGGTCAGTTTAATCATTTGCCAGCTCCAGCATCTGGGTCAGCTCAGCCGCATCTCTTCCCATCAGCCAGCTTTGAGCCTTATCCAACTGCTGCTCTCTCTATTCCTCAACTCCAGGGGATTACCCCAGAAGTGATTGCATTATTAAAACAGATGCAGCAGCAAATTGATAAGGTAACGGCCGGATCCAGTGGACTCAAGGTTGTTGACCCAAGGCAAGTAGAGCCTCTCCCTTATAAGTTCAAGATGCCAAAATACAATTTGATGGCTCGACATGCTCGAAAACTCATGTGGACACATACGTGATGACTATGAGGGCAATGGGTTGTACTCCTATGTTTATGGCTCATCATTTCCATCTCACACTCAAAGGACCTGTCTTGACATGGTTTCTAAGTCTTAAGCCGAAAGCTTGATCTACTTGGAGTCAGACCACTGAGGCCTTTCTTGAAAAGTACCGTGGGAACCTTGAATGGCGCACAACCAGGAACGACTTGGTTGGCACAATCCAAAAGAGTGATGAGTCCATTACCGATTTCTACAAGCGTTGGAATGCCAAATTGAATGAGCTGTCCGAGCCAATCCCGTTGCAAGATCAGAAGGACATCTTTTTGTCATGTGTGAAGCCAGCTCTTCATGAAGCTATAGGTACTGGATGGTATCCCGATTTAAGGGAGATGGTGGGCATGGGAGCTCGCAGCGAGAATCGACTCTTCAACCTTACCCCGAAAGCCAAGGCCGGCAATGTTAGTGGTTATCGTTCCAAGTTGGTCAACCTAGTTCCCACGGTCCCAAAAGACAATAGTATCAACAACCTTCAAAGGGGAAGCCCTGGCCCATGCAGTGGGAAATTTCAACCTCCTCAGCCACGAAAATTTGACGATCTTGGCATGACTACGGAGGAAGCATTTAATGGTCTGGTTAAGGCGGGGATGGTCTGCTACCATCAGTTCCCCGACCATGACACCAACGATTGCATTCCCCTGAAAATGCTCATTTAGAAGCTTGTGGACGAGGGTAAAATTGAGAAGGCTCGCCCCAACGAGGTCACCAATCTTCTTCCATGATTCAAAGAGGCCCTCCCATCCAAAGGCTGCGAAGTCAATCAGTCAGCGTCGTAGGTTCTAGAATGTCTTTTCCATTGTCATGATTCTGTCAAAGTCCATGTTATGAGTTTACAGAAATAAAAATCTTTGTTTCTATTCTTTCTAGATTCGAGACATCACTTGCACACCCACGTTACACTTAATTGAAATGGTCTTATTCCAAATGATCACTTGTGCTGCTCAACGACTAATGCTTTGAAATGACTAATGTTTAAATTAAACGGAGCGAGAAAATCGACTGACAACCTTCTCAAATTTGGGCTCACCAACTCCCCATCTCGCATCTCCTGTGCTCACATATCTTCCATCATCCTCCCCATCTCGTTGTTCGATGAAGTTGCATGAATCTTCCTCGAGTAATCTTAAGTAAGCAATGAAGACTCAACCCCGTTCGAATTATTCTGTAGGGACTGCGGTTGAAACCTTTCACCCATAGGGAAACCATTACCTTACCCTCACTAAAACAATACCCCTTCGGTTCAAGATCGGCATGTTTTGAAACCCATTTAGCCATCTCCAGAAGAAGAGGGACTATCCTTGGGGCTCCCGTGATTCAAAGAAAGATCAACCGTCTCCAAGATCAAGAGTGACGGAAAGCAATGATTCATCCTGGGGACTAGCTGAAATTCTCTCTCGAAAAGAAAAAAATAGAAAAAAAAGAGATATAAAAAAAAAGAAAAATAATAAAAAAAAAGAAGAAAAGAAAGAGAGCATAGTCCCTAGCGATCCTCTCAAAAGCAAAAGTCAAAGGATCCGGTCGTTACTCAAGAGGAGTCTCAGAGTGAATAAAGAGACAGCACGGATGTCCGTCACCATTACCACTAACCAATCCCAAGCCATCCTCTCATTTTTATAGGATATTCTCATTCCCAATACCTTTGACCTTGGCAAAGCCCATCTGGACCTCTCATCCTCAGAGGCAATCAATTCCTTCACCTTAGAAATCCCAAACACAACCCCGATAGCCAACCTCTCATCTTTAGAGGTTCAGCCAGTAAAAGGCTTAGCCGACCTCGCGTCTTAAGAGGTCATGATATCCCGAATCACCCAAGGGCCGATCGTAACCCTGAAACCCAGTCGCAATTCCTACCGCATAACAATTTCAGACCATCAAGCGAAGATTGTGCAAATTCCATCCATTCATTTGACGTTTCATGTGAGCATATTTCATTCCTCCTCCGCAAACAATTGCCGTGGACATCCCACTGGGGCTTCACATTCGTGTCTCCCATCGACACTCCAAGAGGACATGTTTTTCAATTCTTTAAATCCTCAAAATCCTCAAAGGTCCTCAGATCCTCGAATTCCAACGTTCATTCTCTTCATTTGGGATAAGCCCGAACTACGACGACCTGAGCTCCTCCTAAGGAGGGGAAAGTAGGCAACCATAACTGGTCCGGTCGAAATCACAAACACATCTCAGAAAATCCGGTCTCCTCAAGGACCATTCCCATACACTTTCCATCCTTCGGAGTTTGATTCTCGATATCAGTGGGCTTTCTCCTCATGATTAATTGAAATATTTGTTCATATCAGCTTTGGCGGTTGACTAACCCGAACATCAATAAAGGGTTTTAAGCAGCTTTGTGATCATCACGAATAGGATAAGTTTTCAAGTGTCTTGACAAGTCTTCTCTTTCTACATCATAGGAAGATAGTGCCAAACACTGTTTTCGGTCAGCAGGGGCTTCCATACACTTTTCTACACCTTGTGATGATTATACTCTCCCAAAAGAGTTAAACTCAAAAGCGAGAGTGTCATACACAAATTCGGGATCCATTCCCACCCTCGAAGGATGTGCCCCTGCACGTAAACATTTTTGAGTCTTGTCCAGCGACTGATTGACTGCGGTTTGAAATGAGGAGTTGCCTCTTTGGCCACAAGATGACTCTATCTGCGAGGAAGCTGTATGGAATTTCCTCAAGCTGGGGCTTTAGTTAGGGTATCCCTCAGGCTCTCCATACCAGATTTCCCTCCAGGTTTGCTTTGCACTGTCAACTGGGGCTTCTCCAAGCCGGGATCATTCTCTACACATTCTCTGCTGCTTGCTGTCTCAGGCGCGCGATACACTTTGTCCTCACAAGCAATGGACCTGCTGCAATCTGTACTCTAGGAAGCGCCCCCATCTTGCCTAAGCTGCACCATATCGTCCATCACTCATACATTTTCCCACCTCATGGGAGAGGGTCCACCCCATCATAAACACATTCGTTCCATATACAATCCATCATAGCATAATGGCTACATACATATCTTCTCGCCAAACCGTGCAAAACCCTCACTTCCTTTCCATTCCCAGTTGAGATGGACTTGTGCAACAAAAGATTAATAATGCATAAGCAAAGAGTCAAATAATTGCAAAGTGCCTAAAGTGTTGTGTTTCCCCCCGCAGGGTACAATAGTCAAGTGATCGTAATTTGATCGTGAGTACTGCCCCTCGAATCACAATTTTGGACAAGGATTCCAAATCCTGCAGGTGGCAGATCCCGCCTTTATTATCTTCATCAGGCCCGTCACCTTCGAACTCATCAGCACCATCAAAAAGAGCTCCAGCTGCCCATTCTCCAAGCAATGCTTGTCAAAGAAAGAGCTTCAGCTACCCCAGTACCCAAGCAATAATGCTCACTAGTCTCAATGACTTCAAAGAATATTTTGCAAAGGTCGTCCCATGAATGGCCACCCAGCAAGCGTCGACAAGTGGTATAGGTCCCTCCGGCAGCCACGATCATCAAGCAGTATCATGAGACCCTCCGGTAGCTACACCTATCCCCAACAGAATCAATGGTAGCATGAAACCCTTAACAGCTACCTCCCATCAAGCAGTAGCACGAGACCCTCCGACAGCTACAACTCTCCATCACCAATAGCAATGGTAATCTAAGACCCTCTTGCAGCTACAGGTGAGCACAGCACAGGTATGAAAGCATATCTCAGTCAATTACTTTGCTAGAAGCATTAATCTTGTTCCCAGGTTGGATGCCTTCAAATAATCCCGTTCTAGGTAGTGATACCTTCAAATGATCCCCCTTTAGGTCAAGAGACCTTTAAATAATCCTTATCAGGTCAAGAGACCTTCAAATGACTCCATTCCAGGTTGGATGCCTTCAAATGATCCCCGTTTGGGTCAAGAGACCTTAAAATAATCCCTGTCAGGTCAAGAGACCTTAAAATAATCCCTTTTAGGTCAAGGGACCTTTAAATAATCCCCTTCTAGGTTGAGATGCCTTCAAATGATCTCGTTTAGGTCAAGAGACCTTCAAATAATCCCTTTCAGGTCAAGAGACCTTAAAATGATCCCGTTCAGGTCAAGAGACCTTCAAATAATCCCTTTCAGGTCAAGAGACCATAAAATAATCTCGTTCAGGTTAAGAGACCTTCAAATAATCCCTTTCAGGTCAAGAGACCATAAAATGATCCCGTTCAGGTCAAGAGACCTTAAATGATCCCATCCAAGTTGGATGCCTTCAAATGATCCCTTTTTAGGTCAAGAGACCTTCAAATGATCCCGTTTAGGTCAAGAAGACCTTAAAATAATCCCGTTTAGGTCAAGAGACCTTAAAACGATCCCTTTTAGGTCTAGAGACCTTCAAATAATCCCTTTCAGGTCAAGAGACCTTCAAATAATCCCTTTCAGGTCAAGAGACCTTCAAATGATTTCTTTTTAGGTCAAGAGACCTTCAAATAATCTCTGTCAGGTCAGGAGACCTTCAATTGACTCCCTTCTAGGTTGGATGCCTTCAAATGATCCCTTTTTAGGTCAAGAGACCTTCAAATGATCCCGTTTAGGTCAAGAATACCTTAAAATGATCCCGTTTAGGTCAAGAGACCTTAAAACGATCCCTTTTAGGTCAAGAGACCTTCAAATAATCCCTTTCAGGTCAAGAGACCTTCAAATGATCCCTTTTTAGGTCAAGAGACCTTCAAATAATCCCTGTCAGGTCAAGAGACCTTCAAATGACTCCCTTCCAGGTTGGATACCTTCAAATGATCCCTTTTTAGGTCAAGAGACCTTCAAATAATCTCTGTCAGGTCAAGAGACCTTCAAATGACTCCCTTCCAGGTTGGATGCCTTCACATGATCCCTTTTTAGGTCAAGAGACCTTCAAATGATCCCGTTTAGGTCAAGAAGACCTTAAAATAATCCCGTTTAGGTCAAGAGACCTTAAAATGATCCCTTTTAGGTCAAGAGACCTTCAAATAGTTTCCTCTGTGCTTAGACTCCTTCAATCAGTTTCGTCCTAGAACTACGACCGGCTTGATTCCCGCTAGGGATACGTAGGAATCCTTTCTCCAAAGGTCCAGCCATCCGATCTCCCAGATCATCGTCCAGCCCTCCGCATTATCCCCAACCGCTCATTGGTATTAGGTCTTATTTTATCGACAACCTCACTTCATCCATAAGTGACGTTGTCGAGGGGCTCTGTAAGTATGCCAATCCAATTCGCAGCCCTTCTAGACGCATTTTAATGCGATAAAATTGCATTAAGGGGCATTTTGGTAAATTCCCGATCTATCCCGAGACTTCCGGAAACATTTCATATGTTTCTCGCGAAGGAAGTACTTTTTAGTACTTTGCTCATGCTAAAGGACCTAGAGGGAATAAATCTGTTTTGGACCTTTTGGGTATTATCCCAGAATGTTCCAGAACCAGATTTGGCGCCAAAAATGGTTGGTGACACTTTGTGTCACGCGACAACTCGAGGCCTTGGAAAGTGGTTACATAATGATGGCGACACAATATGACCATGATCTGCAGCTATAAATAAGACCCTCCCCCTCTCAGAAATGGATCCCTTTTCCATACCCTGAAGTCACTTTGCCAAATTCGCATCAGAAACTCTCTCTCTCCTCCTTCCACAAAAAACACCAACCAATTCCCCTCAAATTCATCCATCTTTCATATACCTCACCCATCTACCTTCCTCCATACTTTATACCATTGAAGATCCAAGGCTAGCACTCCATCTGTGCTCAGATCCGCATTCCAGTAGCTGAATTGAAGACTTCTACACCTAATTTGGTATGGAGGTTGTGGACTACAAGGGTAACAAATCCATCTCTCTCTCTCTCATATTTGCTACTTGCTTCATTGCCATTTCCATCCTTCCACTTGATAATCAAACTCCATCCGCTTCTGATTATCAAGTGGCAACTGCCATCTCTCTGTTTAAATGTGTTTTGCTTGAATTAATTGATTGTTCATGATGTGATTTGATCCATATTATTGCTTGTTCATCAAGGGAGTGTGGATCTCCCCATCTCCACACTCCTTTGGTCGATTCATTGTTAATTCATTGTATTCTGAGTTGATTCGGTATAATTCCTTGATCTGAATTGACTTCTGTTGAATCTGTTCCATAATTGTAAGATCTCTGCAGAAGGTCACGTTGTGCCACACGACAACATATGTTGTCACGTGACACTCTTTGTCATTCTGCAGAAGCTACTTTCATTTGTAAATTGTAAGGTCCTTGCAGATGGTTAACTTGTGTCACGCGACACAATCGGACATATGGAGTCCTGTGTCATGCCACACAAGTAGCCTTCTGCAGAGGATCATCATTTCAGTTGTAACCTGTTCTTCCTCATTGTAATCGAGACGTGGCCCCCCATAATAAGTGGCTCACAAGTTGTATCCCTCACAGTTTATTAATAAAATAAAGCATTAATATGCATTTTATACACATATTTTGTCTCACACATTTGCACACACTTTTGAATGTTTTGGATGTTGAACATAGAAAGACTCGTTTACGGACGAGGCGTGTTGGGTGAACTCTCGGTTCTTCCCAACATGTAACTTGACCCCCGGACCCATTTTCTCTCTCAAAAGGTTTTCAATGTTTCCTTAAAAACGGCGCGGCGACTCCTAAAACAATATTTATTTTTCGGCGAGCGTTCATTCAGGACCCAAGGAATAAAGGGGGACCTCGTTCTTAATGTTTACATTTCAGGTCCTCTGCTTAATGGCCGGTCACTCCAAGGATAATGAATGGTATCTTGACAGTGGCTGCTCAAGACATATGACTGGAGATAGATCATTACTAGAAGATGTCATTGAAGAAAGTGGTCCGTCTGTAACCTTTGGTGACAATAACAAAGGCAAGACCATTGGATATGGTGTAATAAGGAGAGGAAACCTAACCATTGAGAAGGTTTCTCTTGTTGAAGGACTCAAGCACAACCTCCTTTCAATTTCTCAATTCTGCGGCAAAGGAATGCTTTGCAACTTCACATCATCAAACTGCTTTATCAAAGATAGCATTTCCGGAGTCACCCTACTCACAGGGATTCGTAAGAGTAATATTTACATTATTGATTTAGATTCTGCATGTAGTATTACTAATCTCTGTTTTGTAGCTAAAAATGTGAGCGAAAATAGTTGGCTATGGCACAAGCGGTTGAGCCACTTGAACTTCAAGTATCTAGCAAAGATTGGAAGGGAAAACCTCGTTCGTGGTTTACCTAAAGGGGCTGACCACCATCCTGAGAAATGCAGTGCATGCCAACTTGGTAAGCAATCCACGTCGTCTTTCACCAGCAAGACCGCTCTATCAACCTCAAGATGCTTACAACTGCTTCACATAGATTTGTTTGGACCCGTAACCATTGCCAGCATTGGAGGAAGTAGATACACTTTAGTGGTGGTGGATGATTATTCAAGATATACGTGGATTGAGATGATGATTTCCAAAGATGATTGCTATGAGATTCTCACCGCACTCTTTAGACGACTCCAAACTCAGAAAGAAGACGACATCGTTAGTGTTCGATCAGGTAATGGAACAGAATTTAAGAACAACGGTGTTGGTCAGTATTGTGATGACCATGGGATCGATCATAATTTCTCCGCAGCTGGTGTTCCATAACAAAATGGGGTTGTGGAAAGGAAGAACAGGATGTTGATTGAGGATGGAAAGACAATGATATCTGAAGCCAAGCTACCTCGCATTTCGGCCGAAGCAATCAACACAAAGATGCTTCACTCGTAACCGCCCTCATCAACAAAACCTATAACAAGACTCCTTATGAGTTATGGAGAGGAAGAACCACCAACATTACTTTCTTCAAGATCTTTGGCTGCAAATGCTTTATCCTCTATAACCGAAGAGAAAATAGAGGAAAATTCGAAGCCAAAGTCGATGAAGGTATTTTGTTGGGTATGCTAAACATTCAAAAGCTTTTCGTGTTTTCAATAAAACTAGTTTAAAAATAGTTGAGTCTGTCCATGTTACATTCGATGAGCATTCTCTCCTTGAGCCACATTTGGCTCCAAATGTTGCTGATGATTTTGCTGATCATAATGAAATAGGTGAATCCTCTAGAACCGCACCTGAACCTCAACTGCAAAATCCAGCACCCTCAACTGAAATTCCCTCAAACCGCACCTTTAAAACAACACTTGAAATTCCCATTCGAGATGCAACTCCAAGGGAAGAAGATGTTGAGAATTCCCCCATCCAGCTTATTGAACCTCTTTGTCAACTTACCTTCCATGACTTCGCTGAAGGATCTAACGATGTTCCAATTGAAGATCTTCAGCAAACCTCAGTCCAACCAGACTTACCCCCAGAGGTTCGTGAAGTCAACAATCATCCTCTCTCTAATGTGATTGGTGATCTGTTTTCCGGCGTTCAAACAAGGAGATCGAACTATGACGAGCATACTTCCTTGTTATCTCAAGTTGAACCCAAGAAGATTGATGAAGCACTCCAAGATTCCAGTTGGGTCGTTGCTATGCAAGAAGAACTCCACCGGTTTTAATGATGCAAGGTCTGGACATTGGTGCCTAGACCTCAGGATCAAGGAGTGATAGAAACTAAGTGGGTGTTTAGGAATAATATGGACGAGAATGGAAGCATCACAAGGAATAAAGCAAGGTTGGTTGCACAAGGATATAGGCAAGAAGAAGGAATTGATTATGATGAAACTTTTGCTCCCGTTGCAAGATTGGAAGCTATCAGAATCTTCTTAGCCTACGCCTCTTTCAAGCCTTTCAAGTTATATTAAATGGACGTGAAGAGTGCTTTCCTCAATGGTGAACTGCAAGAGACCGTGTATGTTGCCCAACCGCCTGGATTTGAAGACTCCAAATTTTCCAATCATGTCTACAAACTCCAGAAAGCTTTGTATGGAATTAAGCAAGCTCCAAGGGCATGGTATGAGACTCTTTCTAAATTTTTACTAGAAAAAGGATTCAAACGTGGTAAAATTGATACAACTCTTTTTATTGCCAAATACAATGATCATACTTTACTTGTTCAAATATATGTTGATGATATCATTTTTGGTTCTACTAATGAGTTACTTTGTAAGCGTTTCGAGAAGCTAATGAAAAGAAAGTTTGAGATGAGCATGATGGAAGAATTAACATTCTTCCTCGGGCTTCAAATCAAGCAATGCGAAGAAGGTATTTTCCTCAGCCAAGCCAAATACACCAAGGAGTTAATAAAGAAGTTTGGATTAGAAAATGCTAAAGCATATGATACTCCAATGGCCACCGACAATAAGCTAGATAAAAATCTAAAAGGTAAGAAGGTTGATCAAACCCTATATCGAGGTATGATCGGCTCATTACTTTATTTAACTGCTAGTAGGCCCGATATCATGTTTAGTGTCTGTGTATGTACACTCTATCAAGCAGATCCTAGAGAAGCACATTTAATTGCAGTCAAGCATATAATCCGCTATTTATTTGGAACCACTAACCTTGGACTTTGGTATTCCAAAAATTCAAACTTCGATCTTGTAGGTTATTCAGATGCAGATTATGCAGCTTGTACTATTGACAGGAAAAGCACTAGTAGGACTTGTCATTTCCTCGGTAATAGACTAGTTGCTTGGGCCAGCAAGAAGCAAGCATCATTTTCAGATTCAACCACAGAGGCTGAGTACATTGCCGCTGGAAGTTGTTGCTGTCAAATTCTTTGGATGAAGCAGCAGTTGGTGGACTATGGAATTGAAGAAGGAAATTGCCCTATCATGTGTGACAACACTTCAACAATTTCAGTCTCCAATAACCCTGTCATGCATTCCAAGACCAAGCATATTGATATCAAGTATCATTTCCTCAAAGACCATATGGAGAAGTGGAATATCCATTTAGAGTACGTGAGGACAGACAACCAGATTGTTGATATCCTCACCAAGGCTCTTGACTCCAAGAGATTTTCTTTTCTCAGAGGAGAAATGGGTATGCTTGAACTTAAATGATTCCATAATTTTTATTTGCTAACTTGTGTGTTGAGTATAGGTTGAAATTCATATTGAGGATTCAAACCTCCCATGTTGAAACCGCGTGGACCAGAACCGCCTGCAGTCAAGACCGCTTGCAGCCCGACCGCTTTTGTTCAAACCGCATGCTGCAGCTTGACCGCTTGTACTCAAACCGCGTTTCAACATTAGAGTAAACTCTGTCTATTTATTTCTCATCTTTATTAAAAAAAAAACTGTTCAAATTCTTTTTATTTATTTTTTAGTCCTTATTTTGATATAAGGGTATTTTTGCAAATGTTTTCCCACGTTTATTTCAAAATTTAAATGCATTTAATGCTAAGGGGACATGAGCATTAAAAACCCTCATGTCAGTCGTCGTTGAGAGAAGTGCAGGAGGTGAAAGGATGCAACAGTTGATATTTTTCAATCATTTTTCTTCTGAACCAACTGCCTACCCCTTCACCCTATATATACCTTGTTTGGTGAAATTCTAAACCTTTTCACTGCCAAACCTCTGCACTTGTACTTTCTCTCTACCAACTCACTTTCTCTCTCTAAAACCTACAAAAACTCCATTTTTCAAACCTTTAATCAAAATTACTTCAACATCAAAGAGACAAAGAGCCTCTACTGTTGCAAGAGCACCCAAGAAACCCATCTTGGACATGGTAACATCTCTAACCCTAACTCTAAATATCTAGAATCTGCCATTGTTACTCAAGAAAAACTGTTCGTGTTCTTCAAAGTTCACATTTTGAGTGATTATGTTCTTGTTTCTTGCTCATTTTCAATGATTTTTGTTGGGTTTTGTTCGGATTTGCATGTGGATTCATTATATGTTACTTATTTTATGATCCATCCATGATTTGGGCATTGATTTTAAGATTTTCAGTTTATGCTCATTCGAAACCCACTTATGTGTTCTTGATGATTCTTGGTGATTCTGTACAAAAGTTGTTATTTTAATGATATATTGTTAGTCTACAACTTGTTAGGATCATTTTGATATGCTTTTTGTTGATTTTGGTTAAGTTTTTGATTCTCTCTGTTCTTGGTGTTCATAACTGTTCTTCGTGTTCTTCATGAAACTCATGAGTTTTTCATGAAATTTCATATGTTTTGGATACCTTGATTCCTATATAGTGTTTTCCATACTTAGAAAAATTTTGATCTTTTTCATGAAATTTGGATTTCACAAATGTTTTGAAACCGCGTGTTTTTGAACCGCTTGGATGTTTCAGTTTCAAAACCGCTTGCCCCTTCTAAGGCTAAACCGCATGCTGTTTACTTCTTTTCTTAGTTTTGAGATTTTACTAAGTATATAGGCTGGACACCATAAACTTCCCCTACAAAACACTACTTGCATGTGTGGGATAAATTTGGATTACAATGCCACGTACTTAAGTAAACTTGTTCTCAAATCCTCATTTTCTTTATGTATTCATAGTTCACTTGGGGTTTGAAATTTTCACTTTTCAAATCGCACCACTGCTAAACCGCTTGGTGCTCAAACCGCTTGTGAACTGTGAATACAAAAATGGATCTAACACTTAATGTTTTCCTTTGTAGGATCCAACTACCTTCCTACCTATATGGGAAGTTAATGAGGCTAAACTTAAGACAGATGCTTTAGGAAGGGAACTACTGAGGAAATTGAGAGTATCTGGCATTATGCCCCTCTTCACCAAGCAGCAGGATTTTATTGTGCCTTCCTTTATTGACCAATTTTATGCAACTACCAAGAGAGGAAAGAAGGTGCTTGAAGAGGGTCAAAGAGTTTCTTGCCTAACTGCTGTCATTGAAGGCCTTTCCCTTTCCATTGACTATATTGACATCAGAAGGCTTTTCAAATTCAAAGTTGGTGGTTCTCCTGAAGAAGTGGATCAAGTAATTCAAGATGGTGCTGCGTTTCAAACCGCTGAGGAGAAAACTATGGTTGGGAAATTCAAGAAATTCCCAAGGAAAGGATTTGGTGAGTTGATGAGCCACCTGGGCTATCTTGTTGGGAAATCTGTTTGTGGTAAGACTGGGAACCATAACAACTTTACATCCCAACAATGGATGTATTGTTCAACAATTTATATGGAGATCATGCTGCATTGGCCAAGAATCCTTTACAGAGAGATTTGTGATAGTGTGGAGACCTATCAATCTAAGAGGAGAGGAGAAGAGCAGAGATGGAGACCCTTTTGCAGAATTCTGACTGCTCCCCTTCTAGACTTTGACCATCTTGAATAAATCAGGGCGAAGAATCCTGAACTAATGGTTGATTGTTCTGAAGAATCCCTGGGATTGCTCATATGCCATTCCTTTAGATATGCCAATGGGGATGCTCTCTACAAATCCCTTTATGATGCAGATACTTATCCTAAGAAGGAGGATTATGAGCTGAGGGACCCAACAACCACTCCTCAAGCTGGCAGGAAAGGAACCAAGCGGTCAAAGAAACCTCCAGCTAGAGCTGAACCGCTTGCAAAGAAAAACAAGACCTCTCCTTCACCCAAACCGCCTGCAACTGATGGAGCTGGAACCAGCAAGTCCAAAAAGCAAGGGAAACCAATGAATTTGGTTGATGAAGATGATGAAGAAGAAGAGGCTGAAGATCCCAATATTCCAAATTTGATTGCTAGAGCCAAGTAGGCCAGAGATGATGTTGCTGGATTGACTGTGGAAGGGCAACTAAAATTTTATCAAGACAAGGTTGCAAGATTGGCCAGAGAGCAAGAAGAGAAGAGGACTGCCAAGGGTAAATCTACTGAAGATGGAACCGCTTCCCAACCTGAACCGCCACCTGAAACCCAATTACCTCCTTCCTCAAATACCTCCCCTGTCCAATCTCCTGTTCAATCCCCAGTTCAATCCCCAAACCAATCTCCTGCCCAATCTCCTTCCAAATCCAAATCCAAAACTCCTCCTCCTCCTCAAACAGATGCACCTATTCAGGGGGAGAAACCCAAGAAAAGGAGGAAAATGCAAGCCAAGAAAAATACCAGGAAAGGTAAACCAATTCAACCCTCACCATCTCCCTCACCTCCTAGACACTCTCCCTCACCTCTCAGAAATTCCCCTTCTCCCATCAGAAACTCACCTTCACCTTCTAGAAAATCCATGTCACCTCTATCCTCCTAATCTACTTCACATTCCCCTCAGCATTCCCACTCTATCAATTCCCATCACTCAAACCAAACACCCCCTCACTCACATGCATACCAACCCTGGCAATCCAAACCCTCTGCTGGTCATGCCACTTCCAGATCAGTTAGAGAAAACATAACACCAACCAATTCCCCTATCCCAAACCACTCCAGATCAAACTCCCCTGCAAAATCCCTAACTCCCCAAAACTCACCCAATAGACAACAATCCTCTCCTCCTAACATCCCTCCTCAAACCCAAACTGCCCCTGAAAACACCCAATTCCAACCACCTCTTGATTTTCAAACCGCCTCCACCTCTACCGCACCTCCTACTGAATATTCCCAAATCCTCCAAACCCTCAACCTCATCCAAAGCCAGCTCATTATCAACCAAGCTCATGTAATCAAGCTGACCGCTTCAAATGCCTCCCTCCAAGCTTCGAACACTTTCCTCTATGAATCTTGTTGGGTTTTATGGGTCCATGCGCAGCGGAATTATACATCAAATTAACACAAAACCCAAGCCCTAAGATCCGTTCTATATGATTAAATTGAATTCCTATGAGATAGAATTTACCAACCTTTATTGCTTTCCGGTCTTGAGCTATCGAACAATTTATTGGTGTGATTTTGAATCACAATCTTCGATCTTCAAAAACCTTTGAACCTTCAGATTGCTTTGATCAATTTGAACTCTAGGCCTTGATCGTCGGACGAGCGAAGACCCTCTATTGTTGTATCCACACGTAAGAATGAACCAAGAACAGTTCTTGTGAATTGCTAGATTCTTAAACCTAAGGAAGAATATTGAGAAACCTTTTTGGTGATTTTCTCTCTTGAAAATCGGCTCTATTTCGGTCCATGTACTCATATTTATACTACTTTAGTATTTAGAGTTTGTGCCCTAATCAAATTAGGAAACAAGTGTAAACCGCCTCTGTGGCTAGTTATGTCGCGTGACAAAGGTTGCCATATGGCTAAGTATGTCGCGTGACAAACGTTGCCATGTGGCTAGTTATGTCGCGTGACAAAGGTTGCCATATGGCTAAGTATGTCGCGTGACAAACATTGCCATATGCAGGAACTTTCAATCATTCTTCCTTTGGGTTAACCAATTCATTCTAGTTGTGTGTGACCCAATATGATTATATTATGTTGGCAATGAGTTCGATCATATCGACTCTCATAAGACATAAGCGGACTCTAGCAAGCCATTATGTCTACCCAAATAATATAACGTAAGAGTTCACGTTTCCAATGGTACACTTCCATTTCTCCCTTTGTCTCACGATGTTATATTGAACACAAGTCATGGTCCACGTCAACTTGTATTTGTTCAATGCTTTCTCGATCTTGAGTATAATGATAGTCAAATCATATTGGGGTGTGGCCACACGCTTTCATCATTATCACTCATCGAGGGGCCCAAGCAAAACATCTCTCTTTCGAGGAACAAATTCCATCTTGACTTATCATCCTTCCCATCATGAATCCGATCATGCCAAAGATAGCCTTTATAAATATCGTGTTAAGATATCGTTTGACTAAAATCAAACATGACTTTCATCATATGTAAGGTCATGATAATCTCAGGTCTAGGGACTAAATGAAGTGACCATATGAGATTTAATTATGACATTTGACCATGACATAAATTTCATACGGGTCAAGTCCAGTCACTTGTTCTCTAACAAGTACCCATAATTTCAATGTGCATCCCTATGCATATAATCATCATATGATTATCCATTGACAATTATACTAATTATTCTCTTAATAATTAGGGACGGAGATTATTACAATAAATATGCATACTATATAATAATCAAATAATAAACTTAAACGATAAAGATGATACATAACGGTTTTCAGTTAAACATTACTAAAGCCTAGGGCATTACACCAACAGTGTCCCACTTGCACTAGGCTCCATTTATGTATCGAATACTAATGGATCTAACATGACCATCATGCTTCTGCCTGTGCGAGGGTCTTTGTTAGTGAATCCCTTATGTCATCATCGGTTGATAATTTGTATATCTTAACGTCTTCTCATTCTTTATGAATTCCTCGAAGAATGTCTAAGTGAGTGTTTGGATCGCTGTTGTGACCTTGGTTCCATTGTTTGCACAAGTGGCACCACTATTTGTCATAACAAAAGTTTCACCGATTAGTGATACTTGGAACATTTCCAAAACACTAATGAACTTTTGATCCAAACTGCCTCTTTTAGCCACATCATATGTTGCTAAAATTCGGCCTTAGTAGTAGAATTGTCTACAATTTCTGCTTGGAACTCTTCCAATCAAAACTGCACCTCTAATAAGCATAAACACAAATCCTAATTGTGATTTTAAAATAACTTTGTCAGTTTGGAAGCTAGCATCTATGTAACCTTTACAACAAGATTAACTTCCAATCTTTCAAATACCAAGAACGTATCCTTAGTTCTTCTTAAGTACTTAAGGATCATCTTGACTGCCATCCAATGGTTTACATCAGGATCAGATTGGTATCGACTCATCATGCTTAGAGCATATGAGACTTCGAGTCTAGTACAAATCATGGCATACATGACAGATTCAAATGCCGAAGCATATGGAACTTCATTCATTTCCCTTTTGCTCATCAGTTGTCATAAGATAATGAATATTGCTAAGAGAAACACCATGACCCATTGACAAGCTACTCTTCTTAGACTCTTCTAAGAACCTTGTCAATGTGAACACTTTGACTCAAACCAATTTATCCTTCTAGATCCATCTCTATAGATCTTGATGCCAAGGATGTAAGCGGCTTCACCCATATCTTTCATTGAGAAACCTTTCCTTGACCAAGACTTAACAGTCTTAAGTGTCGGAACTTGTTTTTCCAATGAGCAAGATATCATTGTAATAAAACAATAGATTTAATACTTCGCTCCCACTGAATTTCATGCATACACAAGATTCATCTTTGTTCTTTGATGAAGTCAAACTCTTTGACCAATTCATCAAAACGAAGATTCCAATTCCTTGAAGCTTGCTTCAACCCATCTCATGGATCTTTGCAACATGCATACTTTATTAGAGTTTCTTGGATCGACAAACTATTCGGGTCGTGTACTCTACACATCCTTAATAATCTTTCCATTTAAAGAAAGTCGTTTGACATCCATTTGTCATATCACATAGTCACAATATGTGATAATGGCAATTGAAACTCTAACAGACTTCGACATTGTAACTGGCGAAAAAAGGTTTCAACATAGTCAATACTTGAATTTGCCTAAATCCCTTTGTTACAATCCTTAGTCATGAAAGTATACATCTTCACATCCATGTCGGTCTTGAAGACCTACTTGCCCCTTTAGTTTTTACACCTTCAGGTAGCCCAATCAAGTTCCAAACTTGATCATCGAACATGGATTGTAATTCGGACTTCATGGTTCCTAACCATTTATCCAAATTAGGAGTGGACATCGCCTCAAGATAGGAAGTAGGATCGTCATTCTCAATGACTTCCATCTTATTATTTTTCGAAATGAGAAATCAATATTTCTTGGTTCGGATTGTAACCTTTTCGATCTATGATGGACTTGTGCATCTTGAACCGGTTCCACAACTCCTTTGTGAACTTGGCTCCATCCCTACTCTTGGATCCATGTCATTTTCAGGTTCTTGAAATCTCTTCAAGATTAATTTTACTCCCACTAGATTCTTTATTGAGAAACTATTTCTCAAGAAACAAATCGTATAGAGCAACAAACATTTTGTTCTCTTTGTGGTTGTAAGATTAATTTCCAAAAATAACTTTGTCAAATTTGGTGCTAACTTATAAGAGACCAGTCTCTTTACATAAGATTCGCAACCCCAAATCTTCATGAAAGACAAACTAAATTTTCTTCCATGCCACATCTCATGTGGGGCCTTAGGAACCGATTTAGTAAGAACTCAATTCAGTGTAACCGCATTATTTCTAATGCATATCCTCAAAAGGAATTAGAAAAGTCAACTTGACACATCATCGAATGAACCATGTCCTACAAGGTTCAATTCCTCCTTTCAGACACACCATACAATGTGGTGTTCCGGGTGGAGTCAACTCTGAAACAATTTCATAGTTTTGAGATGATTGTCAAACTCTTGGCTCAAATATTCACCACCTCGATCTAATCAAAGTACTTAATAGTTTTGCCAAGTTTGTTTTGCACTTCATCTTGAAATGTTCGAAACATCTCAAACGATTCACCTTTGGACTTCATCAGATAGACATAGTCATATCTAGATAAGTCATTAGTGAAATATGATGAAATACCGAAATCCTCCCCTAGCAATGCTGCTTAATAGTCCACATACATCTCATGTATAATGACCAATAAGTTACTAGCCCTCCCACTACTTTAGTGTAGGGTGGTTTGGTCAATAATCCCAATAAATAAGATGCATATTCCTCAAATGATTCATGGTCATATGAGTCTAAAAGTCCGTGTTAATGGAGTTTAGATATATGTTTCTTATTTATATGACCAAGCCGGCAATGCCATATGAACGCGTTGTTCATATTGTTCGGTTCAGAATTCCCATTTATATTTTAGATATCTTCAATATTATTTTGTTTCTTAATATCAAGGATATGAAGACCATTCAATGACATATGCAATACAATAAGGCATATCATTAAATAAATATAAAACTTCTTATTGAAAATAAGAAAATTATATCCTTCATCATCCATTTAAGAAACGTAAATAATACTCCTGCTCAAATCTGGAACGTAGTCATACTTGTTCAAAACAAGTACTACTTCACAAGGTAAAGTGACTTCATAAGTCCCTATGGCTAATGTAGCAACCCTTGCTCCATTCTTATGCATAGGTTTAACTTACCTTCTTTGAGTAGCTTTCTATTCTTTGTTCCTTGCACATTTAAACAAATGTGGGATCCAATCCGGTATCATATACCCAAGAACAAGAAGTCAAAAGGAAAATATCTATCATATAGATACATGAAGTAGTAGCAATCATATTACTCTTCTTCACCTTTTAGGCCTTCCTAATAAGCCTTGCAACTTTGCTTCCAATGACCATCTTATTGCAATGATAGCAAAATGCATCCTTTTGAGACATTTTTGGGTTTAGCCTTTTTGGCTTTTGCAGCTTTTCCCTTAGGTTTAGCAACCTTTGCTTTACCTTCTTTTCTCTTCCTTTGTGAACCCTTTTATTGTGTCAACCATTAACACAATTTGCGGATTGCTCCTTCTTTCATCATATGAATTAAGAGCCTTCACCACAACATATATCTTTTGCCTAGCTTGCACTTGGAACATTTCCCTTTTGCGTTATGCTAGAACAAAAGAATAGTTATCATGTGCTCAAGGTTCTTCATAAGAGCCTTTAAACATGGTGGCAAATACAAGGCAAGCAATATTGTCAGAATCATCAATATGTTTCTAATGTTGCTTCCTTATTTGCCCTTTGCAACATTTGCAATGGGTTCAGTAGGAACGGATTCGTCAAGAACGTACACATTATGAATTGTTCCTTTCGAACTTTGTCCTTCATAAGGACGAATCGCAATTATCATTATGTAATGCTAATTCTACAACAAAATATACAAATTATATGAACACATATCAATATCAACACATTTATCATTTAAGAGCAAATAATGTATTTTGCAAATACTCCCACTAAATCATACACCTTCCAATGCAAATAAGCATAATATGCATTTAATGGGCTAAGATCCAACTTTAATTTAATCTCAAGTACGCTATGGCGCACCGCTCAAGATTAAACTAATTAGGTAGAAAACATCAATCATATCGTATATGACTCTTAGATATTTTATGAGATTTATTTAAGACATCATATGTCTAAGCATATTTTAATCTCATCTTATGCCTTGGGTCCAAAACCATTTTGATAACCCAATTAAGTTCATCCACTTTAAACGTATAGGAAGCACCATTTCCTCATCTTGCTCCCAAACGGAATAGAATCAAAGCACCTTGCTATGGCAAGCCCACCCAAAACTATCCGAGTGGTCTCAAGTGTTTTAATCATGGATTGGCATAAAGAACTTAAAACTTAAATGAAGGTTATTTAAAATAGATTATAAGCATATCAACAAAATAATCATAACTGTGCACCAGGTAAGTTCCTAAGAAAATAGGTGAGCCACAAGGACTGCTTAAGTACCAAATTTTCTTTCGACAGAACTCTCCTAGTCATGCACAATTATAATATCAGTTTGAATGCAACATAATCAATACTTTGTATACTGATTTGTTTCTCTTAAACAATCAGACTCATAAACTGATTTGTTTCTCATAAACAATCAGATTCCTTCAAATTTTGCGTAAACTAACTTGTTTTTCATAAACAATCAGAAAACCAAAATTTAATGTTTCAACTAAACATTTAGGAAATTATGAATCAATGTTTCAACTAAACATCTAATAAAATTCTTAACACATAAGAACATATAATTCATGCATCGCAACAATTAATAAAATCATATTTAAATTTATTAAGCATGCATAAACAATGAATTAATCTAGCATAGCCCTATAAATTTTATTTCCAAAAATTTATAGCATCCAGATTAAGACATAAAACATCTCAGATTATCAACATAATCACAGATTAGCAGAAAAATTATCAAACTGATTCTGCCCAGATTGGCAAAGTATGTCGCGTGACAAACTCAGCCAGTTGGCTAAGTATGTCGCGTGACAAACTCAGCCAGTTGGCAAAGTATGTCGCGTGACATACCTTGCCCAACTACCAGATTTTCACTCGTGGCTAACTATGTCGCATGACATAGGTTGCCAGTTCGCAAATTTTTCAGATTCAATCAATTCTAACCACAAGGCAATTAAATCATATAAAACAACCCTTTTACAGATTTAATTCATCATAATCAGAAAACGATTTTCACATTGTTTCACATAAACAATCAAAATTCTATCGCATACAAAAACATGCAATAAGCATATAAACAATTTATATCTTAATTCTAGCATGTTAATTCAAACTTAACCATACGAACGGGGCTCTGATACCACTGTTGGGTTTTATGGGTCCATGCGCAGCGGAATTAAGCATCAAATTAACACAAAACCCAAGCCCTAAGATCCGTTCTATATGATTAAATTGAATTCCTAACTCCCCAAAACTCACCCAATAGACAACAATCCTCTCCTCCTAACATCCCTCCTCAAACCCAAACTGCCCCTGAAAACACCCAATTCCAACCACCTCCAGATTTTCAAACCGCCTCCACCTCCACCGCACCTCCTACTGAATATTCCCAAATCCTCCCCTCAACCTCATCCAAAGCCAGCTCATTATCAACCAAGCTCATGTAATCAAGCTGACCGCTTCAAATGCCTCCCTCCAAGCTTCGAACACTTTCCTCTATGAATCTTGTTGGGTTTTATGGGTCCATGCGCAGCGGAATTAAGCATCAAATTAACACAAAAACCCAAGCCCTAAGATCCGTTCTATATGATTAAATTGAATTCCTATGAGATAGAATTTACCAACCTTTATTGCTTTCCGGTCTTGAGCTATCGAACAATTTATTGGTGTGATTTTGAATCACAATCTTTGATCTTCAAAAATCTTTGAACCTTCAGATTGCTTTGATCAATTTGAACTCTAGGCCTTGATCGTCGGACGAGCGAAGACCCTCTATTGTTGTATCCACACGTAAGAATGAACCAAGAACAGTTCTTGTGAATTGCTAGATTCTTAAACCTAAGGAAGAATATTGAGAAACCTTTTTGGTGATTTTCTCTCTTGAAAATCGGCTCTATTTCGACTGTTTACAGACTCATATTTATACTACTTTAGTATTTAGAGTTTGTGCCCTAATCAAATTAGGAAACAAGTGTAAACCTCCTCTGTGGCTAGTTATGTCGCGTGACAAAGGTTGCCATATGGCTAAGTATGTCGCGTGACAAACGTTGCCATGTGGCTAGTTATGTCGCGTGACAAAGGTTGCCATATGGCTAAGTATGTCGCGTGACAAACATTGCCATATGCAGGAACTTTCAATCATTCTTCCTTTGGGTTAACCAATTCATTCTAGTTGTGTGTGACCCAATATGATTATATATGTTGGCAATGAATTTGATCATATCGACTCTCATAAGACATAAGCGGACTCTAGCAAGCCATTATGTCTACCCAAATAATATAACGTAAGAGTTCACGTTTCCAATGGTACACTTCCGTTTCTCCCTTTATCTCACGATGTTATATTGAACACAAGTCATGGTCCACGTCAACTTGTATTTGTTCAATGCTTTCTCGATCTTGAGTATAATGATAGTCCAATCATATTGGGGTTTGGCCACACGCTTTCATCATTATCACTCATCGAGGGGCCCAAGCAAAATATCTCTCTTTCGAGGAACAAATTCCATCTTGACTTATTATCCTTCCCATCATGAATCCGATCATGCCAAAGATAGCCTTTATAAATATCGTGTTAAGATATCGTTTGACTAAAATCAAACATGACTTTCATCATATGTAAGGTCATGATAATCTCAGTTTTAGGGACTAAATGAAGTGACCATATGAGATTTAATTATGACATTTGACCATGACATAAAT
Source organism: Adenophora triphylla var. japonica (assembly GCA_022495995.1). Lineage (NCBI taxonomy): Eukaryota > Viridiplantae > Streptophyta > Magnoliopsida > Asterales > Campanulaceae > Adenophora > Adenophora triphylla. Next base: position 102,266 of record JAFEMH010006526.1, read on the forward strand.
CTCATACGGGTCAAGTCCAGTCACTTGTTCTCTAATAAGTACCCATAATTTCAATGTGCATCCCTATACATATAATCATCATATGATTATCCATTGATAACTATACTAATTATTCTCTTAATAATTAGGGACGGAGATTATTACAATAAATATGCAAACTATATAATAATCAAATAATAAACTTAAACGATAAAGATGATACATAACGGTTTTCAGTTAAACATTACTAAAGCCTAGGGCATTACACCAACAAATCTAACCGCTCCCTCCATGCCAAGGTAGATTCTCAAACCCTTGGGATGGCTAGTCTGAAATCCTCATTGCTTGATGCCATTAAGGGGGAGAGATCTACATCAATTACTTCCTCCTTAACCGCTTCCATTGATCAGACCGCTTTAGCAGTCTAAACCGCTGCTGAAACCTGCTTCAATTCTTTCCAGAAATCCTTGGAAGATGGTATGATCAAAGCTTTGGGAGATAAAGCTTCTGTTGCTGAGCTGGATAAAATCCTCAATGATCTCGGAGAGAAGATCTGCAAGACTATAGAGAAGGATCTTAGGGAGTTGGGCTAAAAATTCCTCACTCTTCTCAATTCCTCCAGACCGCAGTCAACCTCTGAACTCCTACCTGCCATTGAATCTGTAAGGTTAGATTGCCTGGAACAATTTGACAGCCTTAAAAATAAATCTGAAGTTGACCTGAAGATTGTCAAAGATGCTACCAAGGCCAAGCTGACTGAAATTCAAGAAGAGTTCACAGACCGCTTGGATAATTTGAAGATTGGATATATGTCAAAGATTGATTCTGCACTCCATGAACTCAATCCTCCTTGAAGGTTTCCATCAACCTTGAGCCTATGGAACAAGCTATTGCCAACCAAACCGCTTCCTCAAAGAAGAAACCCACATAGCTTTCAACTCCTTAAACTCCTCTTTCCATACTCTTATCACAGACCAAACTGAACAAGTTAGAGGAAATTCAAGAGGTGTGGGTGAAATGAATCTCAGGTTGGCCAAGCAAGAAAGTGCAGTGAAGAAACTGGATGCTACAATATTCAGGACCTCAGAAGAAGTCAGAAGGATGAGAAAAGCTTTTGCCCCAGATCAATCTGCAGCTGGACCAAGTGGAGCTGAGCATGAAGTGAACAAACCGCGTCAGCAGTAATCGCTCCTCCCTTGTAATTTTTGAACCTCTTTTGTAAGTTGGACCGCTCTCCTTGTATTTTCTTTATCCAACTTGTTTTGACTTTTTGTAACCCTGTAATTTTCCTTCATTCCTGTACCTGTAATCACTTAAGAAATTAATAGAAATTGCATCATGGTTTCAAAGCCTTGTTCATATCAAACTGCTTGTTAGTAGAACAATGAAACCGCTTATGGTATTAAACCTCATTAAAATATTTTTTCAACTTAAAATCACTCTTTTGAAATGAAGTTTAAACATTCAGTTTAAACTGCACTTTATACTCAAACTCATATTTTTTCAAAGTGCACTGAATGCATTTCTATACTTTTCAAATTGTATGTTTTTCACTCTTTCAATAGTATAGAAATCTATAGCTTAAGCTAGTGTGTGCATTGACTTGGGACATGACTTACCATGTTTATTCCTATGAACATGTTTTTACCAATTACAATGTTTGCTTTTGCTGTAGTAGGCAATGGCATCAATCAAATAGGGGGAGATTGTTGGGTATGCATATTTTAACCCTCCTATTTTAGCTTAGATTTGATTGATACCATAACCTCCTATCTATTTTAAGGACTTTAGGACCCTATGTAATGAAGCTTACACTTCAATTTTTTTTAGCTAAGTCCATTTTATAGAATAGGTTAAATTTTGGCTTGAAGAATGGCACAAGACTTATTGGATCTGAGGATACATTTCAGAGTTTCAGACCACCTTGTCTAAACTGCCAAAGCAGAACCGCTCCAAGAAACCGCTTGGTGGAATATTGTCTAAAACCGCTCCATTGAACTCCTAAGTGCAAATAGCCTTTAAACCGCTTCATGCAACTGCATTGCAGTTTCATCTTGGAATTAGCACTTAAGGACCCTCCTCTGGTGAACCCCTCGCACTTGGAACCGCTTGCACATCAGAACCACTCCAATGATTGGAGACTTGAAGTGAACCTCATTTGACTGTTGGAATCCACGTCAGCAATATCAAATGTCAACCACCATATCTTTTCACGTGACTACTTTTCAGACAAGATCTGCAAGGATCTTGAAAAAATGATAGATGTCCTAACCACCTTGATTGCAGCTGAGGTCTGATAAGCTTTATCTGCAACAACAGTTCCTAAGGACAAAAGTGGTTGCTGTGGACCAATGGGAAATCATCAAGTACTGTCCTTACAACAGCTGTGTCCAACGGCTATATCTTGGATGCTTGGGTATAAATACCCCCAATCTTCACCATTTGAAGATTGCTTGAGAAATTGATTTGCTGTGAGTTCATAGAAGCTGAAGCTCTACCCAGAAATTCTAAGTCCTTTGAATCTTCATCTTCTACTTCAAAAAAAAATATCCCAGCCCAGAAATCAAGCCTTAACACCATCAAGAATAATTTTGCTCTCCATCTCAAAGATTTAAAGAGCCTTGATCTTGTTCTCACACACACACCTCACTTGTTTAATCACATAGATTAATCATTTGAGATACACTGGTTATAGTCTAGGACTTGATCTTCATAGAATAGATTTTAGATCTGAGTATTACTCATTGTACTTTGTAATCTCTCATACTCAATATAAAATCTCTCTTAGAAATCCAAGACTAACCATCTTGGTATTGGACGTAGATTGTTTATCGATTGAACCACTCCAAATATTGTGTTCTTACTTTTCTGCATTTATTTTCTTGTGCTTACTGATTATCTACATTTATCTCTGTTTGATCTTTGTTGTAGTTATCCATTATTGTGAAATTGTGTTTGGAGTTAACATTGTCAAAACCTCACTTTGTTTGTAAATTGCACTCACCAAAACCGCCTACCAAAACCGCTTTACAAACCGCCCAGCCAAAACCGCTTTGTATCTCTATTATTCCGTTGTGCATTTTACATCTCTACTTGCAGTATATTATCAACTGCAAGTGGTTTTGTAAGCTTAGAGGTTTAGTTTTCAAAAGAGGGCGAAAAATTTGTAACAGCTATTCACCCGGCCCCCCCTCTAGCTGTTTTTCACCCTTGTTGCCACCTTTGGGACCAACAAATGGGCAGTCATCAAAGAGATTGTGGTCAAATCTGGAATGCTGGGGAAGGCACTAATGGGTCAGTTCACAGTCGATTTAGGCCAGTAGGGGATGGGGTGGCTTTTTCCAATCATGGCAGTGGGATCTTGTCTATGATGCAAGTGAACCACACTGCAGCAAGCTTCGATAACATGTCATTATTCCCATCTGAACTGCTTGCAAGTCCAAGACACTAGTACGAATTATCTCTTAGGAAAAACAACATAGATAGCGCTTTTATAAAACGCTTATATAGCGCCTTATAGAAGCGCTTTGCAAGTTAACATTTCCTAAGAGTTTTTTTTTTGCTTTTTAGGCATATATAGATCGTTATTTCTTCTTCTTCTTCAGCGCCATTAAACTGACGAGAACCAAAACCGACAAGGAGCACAAGCCGACGACAGAGCACACCACCGACCGCCACCAGCCATTGCCGCCACCAGCCATCACCGCCACCACCGCTTTTCCTTGCTTAACAGGCTCTTGCTCTAGCTCAAATTTCTAATCTCTTGCAATTTTAGGGTTTAGAATTGGAAACCCTTTTCATCTTCTCAGTCATATGTTCTCTCCCGTCTCCTCCAGGTAACGTGTCTTTCTTTGCTTCTACTCCATTCTCTTCCCCTTCTTTTTTTGTTGATTTTCTTCAAATTTGTTTTGGTTTGATTTAGGTCTAATTTTTTTTTTCAATTTTAGGGGTTTTAATATCTCTCATCTTGCAATTTCTGGGGTTTTATGGATCTTTATTGAGAGCAATCAATTCTTAAGCAGCAGGAACTAAAGAGGTAAAAATATATTTTCGATTTTACTACTTTTCTTTTACTCTTTGTTGCAATTTTCAGGATTTTGGTTCAATTTGGTCATTAGTTGTAGTTCAACTGTTTGTTAAAGGGTGCGCTCCCGAGTCCAAAATTGGAGGGGAAAGGAAGGAAAAGGGAGGAAATAGATTTCCTTCCAAAAGTGTGCTCCTGAGTTTTGGTCGGAGGGAAAGGAGAGGAAATGGGAGGAAATATTTGGGCTCATTTCCCTACAACCCAATCCTCCCAAAAATTGGGGGAAATGGGAGGAAAGAAATAAACATTGATGTCTATTTTTCATAATTCCAATTTTACCCTCCCAGTCTCTCGTATATCAGCCTCACAAAAAAACTTTATTTTTCATAATTCCAATTTGACGTCCTGGTACTGTATAAAAAAAAACTTTATTTTTCATAATTCCAATTTGACGTCCTGGTACTGTAAAAAAAAACTTTATTTTTCATAATTCCAATTTGATATCCTGGTACTGTTTAAAAAAAACTTTATTTTTCATAATTCCAATTTGACGTCCTGGTACTGTAAAAAAAATAAAAAAAAATTTATCCTCGCAGCCAATTATCCATGATAAGGGTAAAAACGTAGTTTGTGTTTATTTCCTTTCTATTCCTCCCAAAACTCGGGAGCATGGGGAGGAAAATTTGAGTGTTTCCTTCCCATTCTCTCCTAACTCGAGAGCACACATGAAGGATTTTATATTTCATTTCCTCCCTTCCCTTCCCTTCCCTTCCCCTCCCTTCCCTTCCCTTGCCTTTCCTTCCCTTCCACTCCTTTAAAAACTCGGGAGCGCACCCAAAATGTCTGAATGGGTAGATTCATGTCTACTTGTAATCTGCAGCTTTAGTATGGGTAGTCTATAGAATCTGAATTATGAAATCCATTTTTTGTTGTACTATTTAGCATTGTAGTTACGTGGTTACTCAGTTCTGTTTTAATTTATTGGTCTGGAACTTTCAATATGTATACATCAGCCTTGAAGAACTTCGAATGAAATCTTCCTGTAAATAGTCTACTGTGGTTGTTTAGATTATACCTCTTCCCCTTTGTTTCGTGATTGTTCATGTGATTTAGGAACTACTAAATAATCAGTTTTGAGTCGGTCTGAAACGATGAGAATTACGTGATTCAGTTAACTATCCATCAAATTCAAAAATTACCCAATTTTATAACACCACACACACACAAACATATCTTCACTTTATAGCCAGATAGACATGCACACATTTATTTACTCACATGTTTATCTTTACATCAAAGGTTTTTAAGCAACATCAACAAAGGTCATTATACTCTTCCCTCCCACCCGTACCATTACTACCCGGCTGTCCCATGGAATTACTAAACCCAACCCTAAATTTGCCAACCTATCCTACCTCCCCTCTCCCACAAGCCTTCCCACTACCACCAAACAAGCTCTCTCTATCCCACACTGGCGTAACGCCATGATCGAGGAATTTCACGCTCTCACTTAAAATAATACTTGGAATTTAGTTCCCCCCTGCCACAACCCACAACATTGTTGGATGCAAATGGGTCTTTCGCATTAAGTACAACCCTGACAATACAATTCAGAAATATGAGGCTCGACTTGTAGCCAAGGGCTTTCACCAATAACCCGGTGTTGATTATACTGAAACCTTCAGTCCCGTTGTCAAACTCGCTACTGTCAGGATCCTTCTCTCCCTTGCCACAACCAACCGCTGGCCTCTCTGCCAGCTTGATGTCAACAATGCCATTCTTCAAGGCTCATTCTCTGAACCCGTGTTTATGACACAACCCCCTGGCTTTGAGGACTCCACTAACCCCTCTCATGTTTGTCATCTCTCTAAAGCCATCTATGGTCTCAAACAAGCACCTCGAGCTTGGTTCCAAGAACTCAAAACCTACTTCACTACTTATGGATTTTACCCTTCCTTAGCCGATCCCTCCCTCATTATATTCAACAAAACACCAACCCTAATATTTCTTTTGGTTTATGTTGATGACATCATTGTCACCGGACCGTCGCCCACACTCCTTCAGTTATTCATCACTAGCTTGTCCAAGCATTTCTCTCTCAAAGATCTTGGTCCTCTGTCATATTTCTTGGGTGTTGAGGTTGTCCCCAACAAAAATGGTATCCTCCTCTCCCAAACAAAATACATCCATGATCTTCTCAGCCATCATAACATGATTGACTGTAAACCATCCCCACCCCTATGGTCACCTCACCCCCCTTGTGAGATCTACTACCACTCCCGCTATTGAACCCACTTCCTATCGTGCTATTGTTGGTAGTCTTCAATACTTATCATTTACTTGCCCTGACATTGCCTTCTCAGTGAACAAACTTGCACAGTTCATGCAAAATCCCTAATCATCTCACTGGGTTGCTCTCAAGCGGCTCCTCCGCTACCTTCATGGCATTATCCACTTGGGTCTCCAGATTTACTCTGCGTATCCCCCTCTCTTCATGCATTTTGTGATACAGATTGGGCTGGTGAAAAGGATGATTTTGTATCCTTTTTTGGTTTTTTTTACTTCGGCCGTAACCCGGTTACTTGGTCCTCCCGCAAGCAACGTGCTCTTGCCCGCTCTACCACTGAGGCCGAGTTTTGTACCATTGCTGACACCACTGCTGAGATTACTTGGGTTCGGAACCTGCTTATTGAGCTTGGTATTTCACTTACTTCTCCGCTAGTTATATATTGTGACAACCTTGGTGCCACAACTTATTCAGCAAACCCGGTTTTTCACTCTTGGATGAAACATGTGGCTCTCTCGTTTCATTTTGTCCGTGAACAAGTTCAGTCTGGATATCTCCGTGTGCAGTACATTTCTGGTAATGACCAACTTGTTGATGTTCTGACGAAACCACTATCTCGTCTATGCTTCAATCAACTCATTTTCAAGATTGGTCTTCTCCAAGGATCGTCCATCTTGCAGGGGCGTATTAAGGATATTACAAAATATCCTCCTAAAGTTTCCTAAATTTATTTGTTTGACTTTCTCTAGATTATTCCTTTTCAATATCCTCATGTATTTAGATTAGGCAACTAAATATTTGTATTATGATTAGAATAAGGAAACTCCTTTTCCTTATTAGAATAGGGTGATTAGAATAAGGAAACTCCTTCTCCTTATTAGAATAGGACTCTCTCTTGTATATATATTGAGAGTTTGTGAATAAACAGCCTAAGGGTTTTTCTAATTCTCACAAAGGAGACATCATTTTGTTATCGAGATTGGATAGCAGCTCGCCAGCCTTCAAATGCAGCTCCTTACCTTTGAAATCTTCACACCCTCTAAAGATTTTTCTTATACAATCAATCTCTTTCTTCATTCAAGGTTTCAGGAGGCCATTCTTTTGCACAAGAGAGGAAAACATCCTTAACAAACCCAAACATCTCTGATGCATGTCCACAGAAAAGGCAATAAAATTGCATTTGTGTTGTTCCCTGTGGGCCCTTCAAGCTAGGACCAGGCCTTATTAGATTCTTTTCAATACCACAAGCAGCATGAGACCAATGGGAACATACATCACAGCCAACCCAACTGCATGCGTTGTTTGCACAGTCAAAGTTGAGGCATATTGGACACATACACTCACTGCAGAATCCCTTCTTCATTGAGAAAATCTTGCACTCACAGTCTTCAGCAGGAAATAACCTCTTGCAGTTAACATTTTTACACTTCTCAAATAAGAAAATTCCCACTAGTTCACTTGTGGGGAGACGATTCGATTTGTGCTAGATAAAAAGCTCACCAGACCCATTTTTATTGCAACCAAAGCTTCAAGTTGGTTTTTATTCGACTTCAAGAGCGTTTCCTTGGTCAAGTCGGTTCTTCTCTCCAGCCGCTTGCCCGCTTCTGTAGACCCACTAATTCATCTCTTTTCTCGGGCATAGAAATGAGGTTCTTCAAATACTCTTTTGTGGATTCAATTGTTTCATCAGCGAAGTCCAGAACTATCATCGCCATTGTAGGAATAGACTCCGACACAATTTCTCGAAGAATCCTCTCAGGCCTAGAAATCTTACGTGCTCTACCTCCATCTAAACCTTACAAACCTCTCATAATCTCAGAACCTCGCACTCTTGAATCACCGGAATAAGTATCTATTACCACTAGTACAGATTGGCTCTTAGGAAATGCAACTTAGATAGCGCTTTTATAAAGCGCTATATAAGGTGTGCTCTTACATAGCGCATCCATATCTTCAAATATAATAATTAAGGCAAAAAAAAAATAAATTAACTTCGATAGCGCATATTTGATAAACGCTGTCTTGGTAAACGCTCATACAACGCTTTATAGAAGCGCTTTGCAAGCTAACGTTTCCTAAGAGGTTCTTTTTTTTTTGGTTTTTAGGCATATATAGATCATTATTTCTTCTTCTTCTTCAGGGCCATTAAACCGACGAGAACCAAAACCGACGAGGAGCACAAGCCGACGACAGAGCACACCACCGATCGCCACCAGCCATCGCCGCCACCACCGCTTTTCCTTGCTTAACAGGCTCTTGCTCTAGCTCAAATTTCTAATCTCTTGAAATTTTAGGGTTTAGAATTGGAAACCCTTTTCATCTTCTCAGTCATCTGTTCTCTCCCGTCTTCTCCAGTTAACGCGTCTTTCTTTGCTTCTACTCCATTCTCTTCCCCTTCTTTTTTTGTTGATTTTATTCAAATTTGTTTGGGTTTGATTTAAGTCTAATTTTTTTTTCAATTTTAGGGGTTTTAATCTCTCTCATCTTGCAATTTTCTGGGTCTTATGGATCTTTATTGAGAGCAATCAATTCTTAAGCAGCAGGAACTACAGAGGTAAAAATATATTTTCGATTTTACTGCTTTTCTTTTACTCTTTGTGCAATTTTCTGGGTTTTGGTTCAATTTGATCATTAGTTGTAGTTCAACTGTTTGTTAAAGGGTGCGCTCCCGAGTCCAAAATTGGAGGGGAAAGGAAGGAAAAGGGAGGAAATTGATTTCCTTCCAAAAGTGTGCTCCTGAGTTTTGGTCGGAGGGAAAGGAGAGGAAATGAGAGGAAATGTTTGGGCTCATTTTCCTACAACCCAATCCTCCAAAAAATGGGGGGAAATGGGAGGAAAGAAATAAACATTGATGTCTATTTTTCAAAATTCCAATTTTACCCTCCCAGTCTCACGTATATCAGCCTCACAAAAAAAAACTTTATTTTTCATAATTCCAATTTGACGTCCTGGTATTGTAAAAAAAAAAACTTTGTTTTCATAATTCAAATTTGACGTCCTGGTACTGTTAAAAAAAAAACTTTATTTTTCATAATTCCAATTTGACGTCATGCTACTGTAAAAAAAATAAAATAAAATTATCCTCGCAACCAATTATCCATGATAAGGGTAAACACGTAGTTTGTGTTTATTTCCTTTCTATTCCTCCTAAAACTCGGGAGCATGGGTAGGGAAATTTGAGTGTTTCCTTCCCTTTCTCTCCTAACTCGGGAGCACACATGAATGATTTTAAATTTCATTTCCTCCCTTCCCTTCCCTTCCCCTCCCTTCCCTTGCCTTTCCTTCCCTTCCTCTCCTTTAAAAACTCGGGAGCGCACCCAAAATGTCTGAATGGATAGATTCATGTCTACTTGTAATCTGCAGCTTTAGTATGGGTAGTCTATAGAATCTGAAGTAAGAAATCCATTTTTTGTTGTACTATTTAGCATTGTGGTTACGTGCTTACTCAATTCTGTTTTAATTTATTGGTCTGGAACTTTCAATATGTATACAACAGCCTTGAAGAACTTCGAATGAAATCTTCCTGTAAATAGTCTACTATGGTTGTTTAGATTATACCTCTTCCCCTTTGTTTCGTGATTGTTCATGTGATTTAATAACTACTAAATAATCAGTTTTGAGTCGGTCTGAAATGATGAGAGTTACAGGATTCAGTTAACTTTCCATCAAATTAAAAAATTACCCAATTTTATAACACCACACACACACAAACTTATCTTCACTTTATAGCCAGATAGACATGCACACATTTATGTACTCACATGTTTATCTTTACTTCAAAGGTTTTTAAGCAACATCAGCAAAGGTCATTATACTCTTCCCTCCAATTAAATCTAGTGATTTGTATATGAAATTTAATCTGGTTGATCAGGTAATAGGCACAAGAATGCAGATATATCATTTAATATCTCAACATTCAGCAGCTTTGGAAAAAAATCTTCCTCTTCTGTGGACATTTGACGAACCCCCTAGGGTCATTCATCAAATATGAATAGTCTTAGTTGTTGGGCTTTAGTGATAAATAAACAATTGAACGATATAGACCGAGCTACGAACATGGGCTTGCCCGAACCTGGGCCCAACTATATTGGGCCATGGATATTATATATTCATCAAGTGTTAGGGCCGAGCATTATCTTCCTCGTATGCCGAGGAACATTTACCTTGGCCTTATGTCGCCATTCTTGGGCCGGTCTGTCTCAATTACCGAGGATAGAAAAGTCCTTTGCTCGGCATGTCACCAATCACCGAGGAAACAAAAGTATTCTCCCCGGCATATTTTCATGTCGGCCATTTACCAGATGACGAGGAAACAAAGTCATTTTCCTCGGCTAATTTGCCCAAGGCCGAGGAAAATCATTTGTCTTCCTCGGCGTTCCGGCTAGCAGTTACAATCCTTATTCAACAAGGATTATACAGCTGTAACTCCAATCAGATTACAATTACCAATATCAATTCAAGTCAAATAAGGATTCCTTAATGTATATGATCCTCTTAAGATTATATCTTATCTCTTTACAAGTTCATTCCAACATGGATTCTATCTATCCATTCCTATAAATACAAGCCCCATGGCTCATTATTCTAAGTACGTTACTTTTTACATGGGAGAAACTCACAATTTGATTTCTCTAATATCAACCGTGAACTTCATCTCCCGCCGGAGGGCCTTTAGCCGGATACGCCCCGGCTTAGTTTACGTGTTTTCTCTTATTTTCAGGCCTTGCAACCGCCGTAGCATTCGACGCTTGCATTTGGTCTGATTTGACGATTTTGGCATCATCAATTGGTTCCATTGCCGGGAAATCGATTCAAACACCCTTTGTTTGGCCTCGGAAAATCTCGCCCGAGAAGCTATTTTCCGTTGGATTTGTTCTTGATCGAAATTGGTAATTTTCGCTCCGATGTGCTCTGTTCGTGATTCGGTCGGAATTTGTAAACTTCCACCGGAAACTGCATTAATTCGGCCGGAAACTGCTAGTTCACGACTGAAGCGAAATTTGTGGCTTGAATTTTTGTGTTGGGAAAATCACAATTGGCTGTTTGTTTTGGTTAAAATTTACCCTAATTTTAGCCATAAATTCGGTCTCGGTGAAATTGTGATTTTTGGAAAATTTTGCATTTAATAACTGCTTGTGATTCGTAATGGACGGACAATTCACAAGTGTTACCGCCGAGGATCCCACCCAAGTGAATGGGGAAACACCTGAGCCGAGGAGCCACCGCTCCTCCTCCTCCTCTACCTCAAGCCGATGCCATTCCTCCCCTTGCCATGACTCTTCGTTCCAGGGGTCGTGCAAATGCCGAGGGAGAGGGCAATGACCTTCCTCGTCCTACTCGTACTGTGGGAAGCAAGCAGAAGGAAGAAAACAAAGAATGCCGACGCCGGCCAAGCAGAGGATCTCAAACCTGCCGACCGACGCTCTTTGTTACACAAACAAATGGAGACTTTGCAAAGGATGTATGAGACACAAGTTGCCTCTGTTGCAAATGGACCTGCATCATTCCATGGCTCCTTTCATTGTACCATCAATGGGCCCACCTTTGAGAAAGGAACAGGGAGAGCATCAGCTCCTCCCCCGAAGATCCGCCGAGCTACCACCGCCAACTCCCAGGATTCTCCTCATCCTCGGCATAACAAAGAAGCATAAGGAGCTCGTGGGTCGACTCCGAGAAGCCAAATAACTCCTAGTGGAAGAGGAAGTGAACTCCAAGGACCTAAGAACAAGACTCGCCTTGAATAGACGCCTATCACCTCGCTTCGCCTCATCATGACACCTAGGCGTCCCGCGTCTCCTCGAGCTCGTCGCCGCCGATTCTCCTCGTCCTCGTCATTCGATTCTCATCGTCCCTCGTCGACCTGACTCTCCTCGTCCTCGGCATCGGGAATTTGCTAGGCCAAGGACCCCGAGCTCCTACAGATGATACTTGGCGCGCAAGACTTGGAACCAAGACGTGATAGGGCCCTCCAAACGTGATGGTCACCGACATGAAGAAAAGCATAGTAGGTGAATGATCGCCCAAAGAAAAGTCCGTTAGAAGCTCCCAACGAAGCACTCGCTCAAGCAAGGAGAAGGAAATAGAAACAAAGCAATGGGAGCCGCCAAGCAAAGGCCGGATGATATGGAGAGGGGAAAGAAATATAATGACGATGATTATGATTGGGCCACCCGTCCGTTTTCCTTGAGGATAATCGCAAAGCACCTCCCCATCCTAACCTCAAGCTCCCAAATTTCGAGAAATATAACGGAACCACCGACGCCAAGGACCACGTGCAAAGTTTTGAACAAAACCATGAATCTCCTCACCATCAAGCTGATGACTTGCTCGCAAAGCTTTCACGAGCACCTTCTCCGGAATGCCTTTGACTCCGGTTCCGTGAGCTCAAGAAAGGTTGCATCGATTGGGCCGGAGGGGCATGAGGAGAATGTTCTTAGATCACTTTGCCACTACCGGGAAGAGGAAGATGAGATTAACCGACTTGGCCAACATTGAGCAAGGGAAGGGGGAGACTCACCCTTAGCTACTACAATAGGTTCCGAAAATGGCAGATCAAGTCGAAGAAAGCCTTATCGATAGAGAGGTCATAGTTTGCTTCAACTCGGATTAAAGTCCTGCCCCCTCATTTATGAACTCTCGCCCAGTGGAACCCACTTCCAAGGCCGAATTGTACAAAGTGGCTTATGCCATTTCCATGGTCCGAAGATAAGACAAAGAAAAGTGGAGCCGACAAGACGGGAACCCGAAGCAACTAACTCCCGACGTAATGACAACGGGAACGGCAAGAAAGGAAAGAATAAAACCGTAAGCACCGAGAAGCCGGAGTTCACCCTCTTACAAAGCCCATCTCCGAAATCATGCAGATGGTGAACCTTCCTCCACCTCGTCCGCCTCACGACCGAGCAACCCAAAGTATCCCCGCAACAAGAACAAATACCGTGGATTTTCACAAGGACAACGGGCACACCACCGATGGTTGCCGGGCCCTTAAGAAGATAATCCAACAATGGGTTGACGAGGGAAAATTAGACCGTTATGTCATGAAGAAAGAGGGCAAGCGAAAGCGGAAGCAAGAGGAGAGTGAAGATGACTCCAAGAGTGAGGGATGAAGATCGAAGGCCTCCTGTGGCTAAACTACATGTGATCCGCGAAGAGGTGACCTCCACCGTAAAGCTAAGGGATCGATCCACGAGCTAAGCAAAGTATACCATGTCCCTCGCTTGGATCCATAAAGCGGTAAGAAGTCATTAGTTTTTCTCCGAATGAGTTGGCGGGAAGTCGAGCACTCGTGGAGCAGCCATTGGTCATCAAGGGTCGAATTGACAATGTGGAATCCGAAAGACTTTCTTGTTGACACTGGGGCCTCCCCGTGACATCTTATACTATTCAAGCCTTTCCAACAAATGGGGTTGAAGGACACCGCGCTAGAGCCATATCATGGAAGGCTTGAAGGATTCACCAACCATAAGGTTGGAGCAAAGTGGAACCGTGGAACTAGAACTCGAGGCTCGGCGATCATCCCTTCCGAGCCACAGCCATCGTCACTTTCATAGTCATGGATTTGACTAGTGATTATCATGCCATCATTGGCATTCCAAGTCAAGCCAAACTTGGGATGGTAGCCTCCCTTCCTCACCAACGAAGTTAAATTTCCCACTCGTGCCGGCATTGGATGCGTGAGGGCAACCCCCAAAGATTTCTTGGAACATGTTGTCAAGAGCCGAAAAGTCAAAAAGCGTGGAGATAGATACGCCCGAGGAGAACATCAAGATCACCAAATCACAGAAGACCACGGAAACTAGCTCTAGAATGAACTATATCCGTGAAGTAATGGGAAAGTGAGGAAGAGGAACCTAAGGTCCTAGAAATTGTGGATGACCAAGGCGTAACTCTACCCACACCGGGAAGAAGAGCCTACGGTCCTAGAAACCGCGGATGACCAAGGCATAGTTCTACCCATCTCCGAGGAAGACCCCATTCTCGTCAATGACCGTAACTCGGGGGCCAACCATGACTGGGAAAGAACGATCTTCCGTACATCGACATAAACTTATGGAGGAAGAAGGCCTCAATGTAAACGACAATGAAGGGAGGAGAATCGCAGAGATCATCATCGAATCCCCGGAATTTCGAGACGGACCGTAAATGAAGCCCGTAGATGAGCTAGAAGAGATAGTCATTAATCCCGACTATCCCGAACAAAAAATCAAGCTAGGAGGCCAAACTATCACAGTGAAGAGAAAGAAAGAATCATATCCCTCTTGAAAAACAAATTTCGACGTCTTTGCTTGGAGAGTCGAGGACATGAGGGGAATCAATGAAGAAGTAGCCTCCACCGCTTAGAAGCTTGATCCTCTAGCGAAGACCATCTCCCTGCATTTACGAGAGAAATTTTGCAAGAGACAAGGGAGGAAGCTATAAAAGAAGAGGTGCAGTAAATTACTCGCCGGAATAATTCGCGAAGTTAAATACCCCGTTTGGTTGGCTAATGTCGTTATGGTGAAGAAGCAAAATGGGAAATGGCGTATGTGCATAGACTTCACCGATCTAAATAAAGCCTCGCCCCCAAGGACAGCCTATCCTCTCCCCGTAATCGACAAGTTAGTGGACTCCATTTCTCCGGACACCAAACTCTCACTTTCTTAGATGCCTACTCAAAGCTATCATCGATAAAAATGGCGAAAGAAGACATCGAGAAGACTCGCCTTTCAAACACCCGTGGGAACTTCTCGCTACATTATGATGCCTTTTGGGCTCAAGAATGCCGGGTGCCACTTACCAACGGATGGTAAATCAAGTTTTTGCAAGTCGATAGGTAGAAACATGGAGGCTTATATTGATGACATGGTTATAAAGACCAAGGAAGGCAGCCACGTTCCTCACCTAGAAGAGACCATTCACAACCTCCGAGCCAACAACATGGAAGCCGAATCCAAGCAAGTGCGTGTTCGGAGTTACCGCAGGAAAATTTCTCGGGCTTCATGGTTTCCCAAAGGGGGATTGAAGCAAAACCTAAAAGATCAAGGCGCTCATTGACATGAAGGAACCTACCACCATCAAAGAGGTCCAAAGACTTAATGGAAGAATTGGCATTTCGAAGATTCATCGCCAAGTCCGCCGAAAAGTCACCGCCTTTCTTCAAGGTATTGAAGGGTACCAAGAGCTTCTCCGGACTCCCGAATGCTCGGAAGCATTCCTCCCGCTGAAGGAGTACTTGGGTTCCCTCCCTTGCTTAGCAAACCGACTACCGGTGAGATGCTATATGTCTTCCTAGCCGCCACCGATCACGCCTGTCGCACTGCCTTGGTTCGGAAAGGATGGAAGGAATTCGAAGCCGCCTATTATGTCTCAAAGGCCCCGTCCGATGTGGAAAGCGTATATTTCAATGTGGAGAAGATAGCATACGCCCTAGTCATTGCCTCAAGGAAGCCGCGTGCATATTTTTCTCGCACACCCTATCACCGTCTACACCAACGAACCATTGAAGAAAATCCTTCACAAGTTGGACGGCTCGGACGTCTCCTTAATTGGTCAATCGCCTAACGGAGTTTGAGTATCACTTACCAACCAAGGAAGACCCTCCTAGCACAAAGCCTTTCGTGACTTCATGGTCGAGACCGCCTTTATGGGGCGAGCATCTCCCCACCTCCCTAAGCAAAACGCGCCGGAAGAAAAAGACTCTCCCATTGAACTCCCATCCAACCGTTGATCCTCGTATACGGACGGATCAGCCTACCAAGGAAAGAAGCGGAGCCGGAGTAGTACTAGCAAGCCCGTAAGGAGAATATACTATACAAGATGCCATCCGCTTCAGTGCTTCCCGCCTCTAACAACCAAGCCGAATACGAGGCTCTCTATATTTGGCATTGAGTTGGCCTCCTTCTATGGAGCAAATAAGGTGGCCGCTTCGTGACTCCCAACTTGTTGTCAAACAAGTGAAAGGAGAATATAACACTCAAGATGTCACCCTTTGCCAAATATAGAGACTCTGGTCCTAGATATGACGAAGAAAATGGAATTTTTCGAGCTCAAGCGTATAGGGAAGGGAAGACAACCAAGTCGCAGACGTTCTCTCCAAACTAGCCACCATGGACGAGTTCTCGCGTGAGACCAACCCATATGTAGTTTATGCCGAGGAACCCGCGTACGAAAGATTACAAGTCATGCTTCCCGGGACGAGGAAGAGAGATGCCGGATCGATGACTACATCGAATACATTGAGAAGGAGAAACTCCCAGAAGATGATGCTCGAGCCAAGCTTATCAAGAAGAGGTCTCCAAGATTCGTGGTGATGAACGGAATCCTCTACCGAAGATCTTTCACGAAGCCCCCGCTAAGGTGTGTCTATCCCAAGGAAACCGAGAACCTCCCTGCGTAAGGCTACGAAGGTGTTTGCGGCGGACACCCGGGGGCCGTAACCTTAGCCGACAAAATCATAGCGCTAGGTTACTACCGGCCAAACCTAAGGGAAGACGCGCATGCCTATGTTCGAAAATGTGACAAATGCCAAAGGTTCTCTCGACATTCCAAGACTACTCGCAATGAGCAAACACTTGTAATACCTACGTGGCCATTTGATATGTGGGGATCGACCTCATTGGACCCTTCCCACCCGCCCGTGGTAATTGCAAGTACGTGATAGTAGCCGTTGATTACTTCTCCAAGTGGATAGAAGCCAAGGCATTGGCCAAGATAACGGAAGAGAATGCGATCAACTTTGTTCATGACAACATCTCGGTGCAGATTTGGCCTTCCGCATACAATTGTTTCGACCATGGCCTCCAATTCTCCACGGCATTTACAACCGAATTGGGAAGAGTCAAAGTACGCCATGCAAAATCTTCGCCAGCGTACCCCAAGGCAACGGCCGCGTAAGCCGCCAACAAACCGGTCCTAACCGCCTCACCAAGAACCTTGTGGGACGCGAGGGCAGATGGTTGGACGAACTTCCCTAGCTTTACGGGTCGTTTCGCACAACCACCCGGCCAACCGGGGAAACCCCATTCGCACTAACTTTCGGTTCTCGAGGCTATGGCACCGGCAGAGATGGCCATCCCTACGTGAAGGAACTCCCATTATGATGAGCAAGTCAACAAGGTCAATAGGCTCCTAGACTCCGGACCCGATAGATGAAACGACTAGCTGCGCAGATGAGGATGGTGAATTACAAGCAAAGGACCAAGGCATATCACGACAAGAGGGTCATCAAAAGAGTATTTCAAGTGGGCGATTGGGTACTTAGAAAGATCGAAGCCACCGGTCGGAAAGCGTAACAAAACAAGCTCTCCCCAAATTGGGAAGGTCCCTATATCATCACTCAAGTCATTCGAGAAGGGACCTACAGAATAAGGACCAAGGAGGGGAAGGATCTCAAGCATCCATGGCATTCCGACAACCTTAGAAAATATTATCACTAGTCTAGTTTATTTTGTAATAGATTAGCTCTTTTATTTTCGAAGTCTTTTTATTTTCGGTCTTTTGTTTTCTTTTTGTCTTTTTCAGTTGATAGGATTGCAAGCTTTGATGTAAATCACATTTCAAGTCTACGAAACAGCTTTCTTCCCAACATGCAAAGCAACTATCACCCTCTTCACCCCAAAGACAAGGAAGATGAGGGCATTACCTCGTATTCTCCGATACACAATAGCCAAGACTAAGGATCTTCCTTGGCCTGACGATGGCTTACCAACTGCCAAGACCAAGGATCTTCCTCGGCTTGGATGGCTTACCAATTGCCAAGACCAAGCGGATCTTCCCTTGGCCTCGATGGCTTACCAATTGCCAAGACCAAGTGATCTTCCTTGGCCCGATGGCTTACCAATTGCCAAGACCAAGGATCTTCCTTGGCCTCCGACGGCTTACCACATTGCCAAGACCAAGGATCTCTCCTTGGCCCGATGGCTTACCAATTGCCAAGCACCAAGGATCTTCCTTGGCCCGATGGAGCTATCGAGGCCTCTGATGCCCAAGACCAAGGATCTTCCTTGGCCTCGATGGCCTACACACCCGCCAAGCACCAAGGGACCACTCTTCGCCTGACGGCCCTCAATATGTATCCTCAGTCAAGGGCCCCACCTTGATCTCAGATACCAGATAGCTGCAAGAGCTAAGGAACTTCACCTTGGCCTCGATGAGCTTACAACTCTCCTAGTCAAGTGATCCATCTTGACTTAGGAGACTAACGGCTCCAAGGCCTAGGACTTCTCCTGGCCTGACAATGGCTTGATAAACCTCCCACCATGAATCTATACTCTCATTCAGATTACTAACATTCAAAGCCGAGGAAAACTTCCTCGGCCCAAAT
>JAFEMH010006527.1:0-120836 GCA_022495995.1 Adenophora triphylla var. japonica
CTGATGTGGGAGTTGGGATAACCGGTGGTTTAACAATCCCACGTACCAGTATCCCTTTTCGAAAATTTTTTTGAAAAAATGAAAGAAAGCTTTTCCTTGGAGTGGTTAGACTCTGTCGTCGATTTCATTAATCATGCTTGCTTTCTTTACCATGCATTGCATCATTTGCATCTTGGAATCTGTGCATACTTTCTTGAATGAAACAACCCGAAAAATAGCAAAAGGAGTGGAACCTGGGAAAATTGATCCTGCCATGTACAGTCGTTGACGGCCTCAATTTGAGCCTGGCCTTCGGATTCTGACTACGCCAACCGGGCGACCTCAGTGGCAATTCCATTGCATGAGAAAATCATGGTTAACTGTTGCAACAAAAATTTTAGCCTCGTGAACTTACAGCTTGGGAGCTAGCTCGATAAGCCTCCATGACTCGACTGGGGCCTCAGAAAACTTTACGTGCTTATGTGTTGGCCGCATTCTTCCCCTGTCCCGAAACTCCGGCCATCCTTTAAAGTTTGACACATTTATGAAAATCTCTGTTTTAACTCAAAAGGATTTACATTTTTAGGAGACCGCACACTACGCGGGAAAGTTTTTTCACCTGATATATATCCTTGCACACTTTTGCACGCACGTCCTTCAAACCCGAGGGTGGTTCCAGCTGCAATACGGACAGCCTCTTACGATGCTCCCGGGCGCGCACGGAATCATCCCAACCTCCCCAAGGAAATGGCATGCCAGTGTCGACCAATTAACGCAGTTAGTCCAGTGTCACACGCTTCAAAACCACTCAGTGACTTTTGGTTAGTTTTTGGTCTGGTCCGTGTCATATAGCCCAGTTGCATGCCCCCGTAGAGGTCAAGCCTTTAGCTCATAACGTGGAAGTCAAGGTCTTCGGCTCAAGCCGAAACTTCGCCAAAGTGGGTCTGATAAGAAAATTTAGTGGATCTGACTCCGACGTTGACTTCGACTTTGACCCCGCACGGGAACCACGCGTAAGAGTCGAGAGACTGAGTCTTTGCCAAAAATCCAAAAGATCTTTCGCTCAAGCGAAGCTCTGCCAAAACTCCGACAAGGAAAAATTGGCAAGATCTTGACCCGGCATTGACTTCTGATTCTGACTCACGCACTGCGTATGCAACAGAAGCTCAATGTGACACTGCGTCATCCGGCTTTTACCGCCCGACCATGCCTATTATTTTCTCGGACATTACCGAAAGTCAACCACTACTACATCATTCGCTCAAGCGAAACTTTCCTGTCGAAACTTCGTGACTACTACTGGCAGAAAGACGAGACTTTTCCGGTATTGCGCTGACCATACCATTCAGCCAGCAAGCGCTGAAAGTTCCTATGACCCGCTAGACCTGTTAGGAGCGTTCTTTACTCTCGGTCGGTGGGATCCTCGCTGCCCTATAGACCACTACGGCCTGGTGTCTACTAAATGTCCACCCTCAGGAGATCAAATGGCTGTGTGGAATAATGCAGGGGCTTATGACGTAGCGACTTTTGAACCCACTCGATCCAGGATTCAGAGTGGGCCATGGAAGAAGGGCAAACTCCTTTTCCAACCAAATAGAAATTAACAAAAGACATTGTTTTAAGTAAATTTGGAATCAATTGATGCAATGCACCAATTGCATTTTCCTTATCTCTCGAAAAAAAAATAACCCTAAATCGAGACCTCCGGTCCGATTCTAAAACGATATTTCTATTCCGACCTTTCATGGTCAATAACCCTAATCGAGACCTCCTAGGTCCCGATCTCCGATTTTCCGTCTCGACCTTTCGTGGTCAAATCCCTAATCGAGACCTCCTCCTCGGTCCGATCTCCGACTTTCCGATCTCGATCTTCATGGTCAAAAAACCCCACTCTGAGGAAGCGCACCTAGCCTATCGGTCCGATTTCCGCTTTCCATCTCGACCTTTCATGTCTCAAATCCTTAATCGAGACCTCCTGTCCGACTCTCCGAGCTTTCTATCCCGACCTTTCATGGTCAAACCCCTCAAGCCTCGAGACCTCTCGGTCCGATTTCGTATTTCCATCTCGACCTTTCGAACTGGTCATAGTCCTTAATCGAGACTCCCTGGGCCCGATCTCCAACAATTTTCACGCTTGACCTTTCTAAGATGATCTCATCCTATAAAATCTCGCCGTAGTCAATCACCAGATTAGGAGAAATGGATGGATTGTTTCAACAAAATTTAAAGCGATAAGCTGCATGTTACTCGAGCCTTCATGTGCCCCAAACGTGGATGAGGTAGGAAACCTACCCCCTAATAGAGTCTAAACCCCGTCTCCATCCCTTTCCCGCAGCCGAAGAGAGATTTCCAGTGGGCTGAGAATGACACTCAGATGCCTAGCTTAGGGGTCTTTCTTCGCGTAAAACCCAGTTCTGCTGCAAATGGAGGATTTCGGCAGACCTAAGAGCGTGGTACCGCTTCGCTCATCTCTAAGGCAAGAATCTGACTTTTGGTTGGTTTCCAAGCAATCTCTGCTTATACTTTCGTACAAATTTACCTCATCCTCGAATGGAGCCACGTAAGACTAGAGCTGCATGAGGGGTGAAAATCGAGCGAAGAGCTTCAAAGGAGGACCCTTCTCTTCTCTATAACGAATAGGTCGACTTATTTGGCAGCCTACTAAGAGCGTAGCTAGGGATAGGTAAGGAAAGTCCCAATCGTTCTTTTCCGAAAAAGCATTACTAAGTAGAGCCCTTTTTGTCCTTCATTGGGAATCGTTATTCCAAGAAAGAAAGCCAATCCCAGCCCGTTAACTAAGAGTTGGTAGAGCCACAGTTAGAAGTACTTCCTCTAAAAGCATCCGACGAAGAAGCCTGGCCACGCATACACTGTCCAAAGAGCCGGCTGTTGCCAGTAAGCTCCTACTAGGCTTACGTAAATAGATAGGCTTCGTCTATGGATATTCTCTCGAAAAATCTATCGAGGTTCTGCTTTCCATTCATAAGCACTCCTGGGGGATAGCTGTATGGGAACCAGAGTTTACTTACTCCTATCCCCGACTATCTAGTCGGTCTCGTGGGACCAGAGAACATAGCCGTGCTGAGATTCGTATCAAACCTTCCTCGGTCAGAAGGCGACTGCTTCCAGCTAGTTTTCAGTTAGCTATTCCGAGTCGGATAGTAAGAGTTGTCCCTGAAAGTCAATAGTTCCGCTGTCGGCTGTGCCGACCGGTATACTGGACAGGTGCTAGGAGCTGCTTTAATAAACTGCAAGCATGGAGCTAGCCGCCTTTTTCATTTTATTCATTTTAGTTTGACGCGAAGGCCCGCAAGGCTCTTTCTTCCCTTTCTGGGACGGCCTAGCCTAAGCACTTCATCTCCGCTAAAGCTACCAAGAGTGCACCGTTTAGGAAAGAAGGTCGAGGGGGTCGAGGCCATGGTCGGAAGTAAAGAGAGAAAGTCCGATTAACTTGAAAGGGAGAGCTCTAGGTCCAAAGATTCAAAGGCAGTGGTAGCCTACGCCCACGGTCCTCCGCTTATCATCGTTACAGCCTGTCACCTATGAAAGAGCCCTCCTTTTCATCTAAAGGCTAGCCAAGCAAGATCTGAAGAAACAAGAAGAGGTCAGGGACATCACATTGGAAGAGATCTCACTAGCCTCCTCTCCATGTCATAATCCGAGAGCCTATTCCAACTAGAATGATTTTGATCACGCTTTCTGTAGTACCGCCGAGCGCACCTCAGAGATACTGTACAGATCAGCTTAAAGTGTAATCGAGTAGATGAAAGCAAGTTACTGAAAGGGATCGACGGAGAAATGTGTACCTATAAGTAAGCGTCATAGATTTGTAGAGAGTGATCTGGTGGGCCTGGCCTTTACCATCCTCTCATAAGTGAGGTACCATAAGAAGTTTGGTTAGGAAGGTCAGTAGCGAATATCGCAGAAGTGCCAGTTTCCTACATGAATATCAGGCTTCGTGAAAAGATGCTAGTCTTTCACAAAGATAAGAGAGTAAAAACAAGCACATAGCAGAGTCATATTTAAAAAGATTCCACTGCATCTGAGATGAATAAGAATTCTGCACGAGTCGATCACTCCATAGAGATAGAAGTTATTCCTCAAATAAGTAAGACACCGGTCGTCCCGAAGAGAAGTAGGCCCATGATAAGACTATTATAGTATGAGAAGTTGAACACAGATTGCTACTCTCACTGAGCCTTCTATCAGCAAGACGCGAAGACGATTGATAGAATTTCAGTATCAGCAGGAGTGGAATCCCATCTTCGTCGAGAATAGGTCGAGATAGCCTTATGCTCTCTTTAAGCCTTTTATCTGCCATACAAATTTGTTATTCACTAAAGAAAAAGGTACTATCACCAACATTTACGGGAACAAAGTCCCACTGTGAGAAGGAATTTCCCACAAGATGACATCCTCCATTGCCAAACGTGAGATTTCTCCATGACGGTAGTGGCCATTGGGCCGATTTATATCACGTTTTGTCACTATCTCGCTCCTAAAGCCCACGAAAATTAAGGATCGTATTCAACTTCAAGAATTCAAAGTGACTGGACTCAACCGGCACAACAGGTTGAGAAGATTGTATTATCCAACTGAGACCATTACAGATCAAATCTATAAGGAAAAGTCAAGCCGAAGAATCTCCTCGACCAGGTACTGGGTCCTGAGAATATTTGTCGGGCGAACCTTTTCGCTCGTCAAAGCAGCAACTTCTAATTAATGAATGCCGAAAGGGTGCAAAACCTATTAAGTTAAGGGAATTAGAGGCTTCTTCATCCTCTCGTTGATGCCGAGAGGCTGGATTTGCCTGTCTATTCTTAGGTTTCCTGAGCTATCTACATGCTAAATTTCTCGTGGGCATCACGACTAAAGTGATCAACCACGCACCCTCTGGTGAATCCTAGGAAATATTCAACGAGTAGGATAGGATGTAGGGAAGAAGTGCTTATATTAGCTATCGTAGTTCCAAGAAGAGTTTCTCGGAAGTTCGTCACCTTGCTTCACCAGAGAGTCGTAATGGCAAGATTTGATGTAGAATGGAACAAATGAGGTACGGAAATCGATGGTTAGGAAGGAAGAGTTAGTCTCTCAAGCTTGGCCGAAAGCATGCCCATACAGGTTCATGAGGAGAATCAAAGAAGCCATGCTTATGCCGCCGCAACCCGTTTGATCGACTTCACATGGAATTCAGGTAACAGCTGAGTCGAACTGTCCATGTTGGTCGAAGATGAGACTTCATGGG
Organism: Adenophora triphylla var. japonica; assembly: GCA_022495995.1. Classification (NCBI taxonomy): domain Eukaryota; kingdom Viridiplantae; phylum Streptophyta; class Magnoliopsida; order Asterales; family Campanulaceae; genus Adenophora; species Adenophora triphylla. Next base: position 5,225 of record JAFEMH010006527.1, read on the forward strand.
AGACTGAGACGCTGATTTCATACTCCTTCATCCTATAACAACCAAGACCTTCGAGCATCCTAAGGGTGACAAACCCAATACCTTCCTCCATCCACATACTAAGAACCTGCGCTGCCATTGGAAAAAAGCCACGTCCTCCTCCTCAGCCCTTGTCAACATCCCATCTCATCGTCAGGCCCCACAATTGAGTCAGCCGCCTCGTAACGGATTGGGCAAATTCACCCCACTTCTATCGCCTCGTGGGTCCCAAAGAAGACTCCGCCACCTATACCCCAACTTCAGCTGCAAATCCGCTTGAAGCTGATGAAGCTATGTTTGGCTCAAGCCACTATACCCACCTGGAATGCACCGCTTCAGCCGCTAAAAGGATGAGAGTTCGCATGCCTCTTAATAATGAAGTTTTCTACTGCCACCCACAAGACTTAAAGTGAATTCACCCGTCGCCAAAACCTCGGGCCTCAAGATCGGGCTGTGATTCCTTCTACAGTCATAAGAACTTTGTACCATCGAGAACCCCAAAGAACCTCGAGAGTCCCCATGCTGAACGACCCCAGACCGAAAGGGATTCGCTCGTGAATATTGATAGAGCATAGTGAAATTAATACACGAGAAGCTTCGTAGATCTCATGATGAGTACCAATCACCTTCCTAACCCAAGGTGTCGAACCAAAGGCAAAAGAAGTGACTCACCCGCGCAAACTCGCAATGCGCCCGAAGTAAGAGAAGTTGCGACAAGACAACTAGTTCTAAGCTCGAGAAAAGCTCAAGACACAGACCAATATTTCTGCACTTTGGACATTACCCTGTAATTCACTAAACCAACCAAATGTAAGTCAAGGCCGGACTGATCCTCCTAAATGCATCCCGATATCCCTCAAAGTCCTCCCAGTGTTCACTTCCTTCCATCAATATGATCACCAACAAAGTTCGGCCTCGTGACTTTTCCGACTCCATTTCTTTGGAACACAACTTGTTTCGCTCCAGCCTCAAATCTCCAATACGGCCTCAAAGATCCTTCGCTTCATGCCAAATATCATGGGCATAATACCAATGATTGCACCTACTTGAAATTTTTGGTACAAGATCTCTCACCCGCACTGAAGAAGGCAGCCGGAATCCAGTCATCGATGTAACCACTGGGTCCTAACTTGCGGTCAAGAACCCTCTTCCGCCTAACAAGGAGATCGTGTCAACATGAGACGAGTTCGGGAAACAAATGCGGGCCAACTTTGGAAATCCAGAGATCATATCTGACATTATGTGTAAGTTCAATGTTCTTGCAGACTAAACCCGAATTGCAAGGAAAAAGTGGAAAGATTTGGGTATTAACGGAGCTCGCTCAGCTGACGGAACCCTTCTTGGACACCCCAAGCCATTATGGATAAGGGCTCATAGTCTGAATCGCTCTATGTTAATACTGTCTGAGCTCGCCTTTTCTATTGACATCGAAACTGCAAGAATCTACGGCCGCACGCTAAGAAAGGCCTACTTATGAAGACGATGTGGCTTATGAAATTATTTATGTTAATGAAAGTTTCTATGAGTCTTAACCCTTCATCACCTACGCATTTAGCATAATGTATTTGTAATGGCCTTTACCACTCCCGAGGATCGCCCCACTTCGTTCAGGGAAAAGTGAGAAGAAGAGCGAACCGGCCGTGGCTGGGATGAAGAAAGCCGTGATCTCGGATGCCAAACGGGCACAACCGGGTCCTGCATCGTACCCATTTTCAGCTGAGAGGTACCGATGAAGAGCATGTCAAGTTCAGAAGGAGATTCCATGTAATAGCCTTGTGCCCCGGCCAAAATAAGTTGGAAATGGTGTCACACAAGCGGCAATTATGATCCTTTTACAGGACGAGAACGCCGACTGGAAGACTCGCTACTCTCCAGTGGCAACAACAAGAAGGATTTTTGCTTGAGATCCCTAGCACTCAAAAGACCCTCTTTTGTCAAGCCACTGCTCGAGTCAATAAGATGGCAAAGGTAGGTCCAGAGTCAAGAAGGCTTGAAATGGTCTGTCTCCGCCGAAAGTCAGAATCTGGATTCCAGCCCTCCGAGTCATCCGAAGGCCTCACGCCCGAGGACTATCAAATATGTAATCGATGTCATCTTTCCCCTTATTTTGAATGAAATGATGATTCTTTACGAGTGCATCCTCTTGTACCCGCCAACTTAATAAATGATAAATTAACTCAGAAACTTAAGCAAACAGCTAATAATGAATCATTTGAACAAGACGCAAACACACTAAATGAACAATACATTAAAGAAATCTTTAACGAGGCGTTTCCGTAAAAGAGGAAAACCGGACCCAAGTTCAGCTGAGGAGTGTTTTGACAAGTGTGAGAACTTGGGTACCGTCGAGGAACCTAAAGAGAAGCACACCCAAAACTTCTTCCAGGGGTCGAACGGGGATGCAACTCGACCAGTGTCGATCCGCTCGGGGAATACGTCGACGCTTCCGTGTTGCATGGTCATACAAGAGGATATCTAGGAGCTAGACACATTAGCCTGGATAGTAGACGCGGACGTAATCCTCTAGCACCGTATGCTAAACCAGTAGCGTAAAGCGAGAGAAAGATCAAGCAGTTCTAATGGTCTACTACAGTCAAAGAAGAAATTGAGAAGCTAGCTACGCGGGTAGGATTCATCAGAGTCATCGAATGTCCGACATGGTTGTCCAATATTGTGACCGTCACGCAAGGCTAATGGGAAGGTGCGCCGCCTGTGGATTTCCGAGATGCTGAACAAGGCCAGCCCCCAAGGACGACACCCTTTGCCAAACATAGACATCCCGTGGACTCCACTCGCCAACTACGAAGTCAAATCCTTTGTTGACGGCTTTGCAGGATACAACCAGATCAAGATGGCCGAGGAAGACCAAGAAAAGATACCCTTCACCACTACGCCAGGGAAACTTAATCTCAAGGGCTACAGCGATGCCATTTGGGCTTAAGAACGCCCGGGGGCTACTTACCACAAAGGGCAGCGACCGCGCTTTTTCATGACATGATCCACAAGGAGATTGAGGTCTACGTAGACGACATGATAATCCACTCCAAAGGCGAGGACGGCAAGACTTTGCTGACTGCGGGAATTCTTTGAGAGACCGAGACAACATTCCATGAGACTAAACCCTGCCGCTAATGCACCTTCTGAGTGACAAGGGAAAAGTGCTTGGGTATATGGTCACTTGAGCGAGGTATCGAAGGCCGACCCCAAAAGATCAAAGCCATTATGGATATGAGGCTACCTCGGACCTGTTATAAGTCAAGAGCTTTATGGGAAAACCGCAGATATCACCGTTTGGCGTCAATCCGCTGACCACTATGTGCGAGCCCATTTTCAAGCTCATGAAGAAGAACGTAGACACGTAATGGACCGAAGAATGCCAGGATGCTGGACCTGTCATATCAAGGCATACTTGGTACACCCTCCAGTGCGCTATACGCCCCACATAGACAGAAACCTCTTTCCTCGCTCTATCTCATCACACGATACGGCAGCTTGGGGCTATGCTTGCTCAGGAAAGAAAGACTCTGACAGAGAATGCCATTTACTTGTCACTAAAGCTGCAGGAAGTGAGCTCAATTACTCATCATGTGAAAAGACTCGCGGCAGATCGTCTGGGGTAACGGCAAGTTGAAGCATTATATGCAAGCCCACCTGTGAATTTGGTCTCAAAAATGGACCCCATCAAGTACATCTTGGATAAGCCTTCCTCTCGATGCGTCTAGCAAAGCGGTCCTTCTTCTTAGCAGAGTACGACATCAACTATGTGACTGTGAAGGTTATCAAGGGTCAAGCGTTGTCGACCACCGGCAAACTTTCCCGCAATGAAGACAGAGGGCCCTAACCCCAATTTCCAGATGAAGGGATCTTTGGCAATGAACCCGAAAACCGATGGCGCTGTTCTTTGATGGAGCCGCCTAACAAAAGAGGAAACGTATCGGATGCTACCGGTCGATCCGAAGGATGATCATACACCCATAGCCTCAAGTTAAACTTCCCTGCCACGAACAATGTTGCCGAGTATGAAGCCTCGCATTGCCGGGTTCTGAGAAGCCGCCTTAGAAAGAAATGTCAAGGAGCTAGAAGTTTACTTTGAGACTCACTCGATCATCAACCAGGTTTCCAACAAGTGGAAGATCCGGATCCTAACCTGCAGGGTATCATGCCCATATGGAGGAGTTGACCGGACAGCTCAGAGAAGTGACCTTCCACTACTTGCCAAGGGAAAAGAACAAGATTCGTAGATGCATTAGCTACTCTAGCCTCATTGGTAGAGATCCCCGAGGGAAAAGCCATAAAACCCTTCCGAGCTGGGTAGAAGAGAAGCCCCACTTTCCGGGCTGTGGAAGTAGACCTGGGACCCGAGCCTATAAAGGAACCCCTGGTACAATCAAATTCTACCAGTTCCTCAGACGGAGAGTCCTTCAGAGACAAAGAAGGTAGACCGAAAGAAAAGGTCAGAGCCAAGAGCTTGCAAGCTCTGAAAAGGTTGGCCTCCCATTATGTCATTCTAGGAGGCAACCTATACAAGAAGCGATACTAAGGACCACTCCTCTTGTGCGTCACTCAAGAAAAAGCCAAAGAGTTGATGACCGAAGTCCACAATGGTCCCTGCGGTCCCCATATGAATGCTAGAGCCCTGATGCAAGTGATCCTCAAAATGGGTTACTACCGGATTTCCATGGAAACAGACTGTGTCCAGCACGTCCGAGCATGCGACAAGTGCCAGCGGTTTGCCAACCACAACCATCTCCCGCCTCATGACCTGTACTGCATGACGACTCCTTGGCCGTTTGCAACTTGGGGTATTGATGTGATAGGGAAAATAGCCCCCAAGTAGAAGCAATGGGCATGAATTTGTGCTAGTAGCCATCGACTACTTCACCAAGTGGGTAGAGGCCAAGTCTTACAAGGTCCTCAATTCCGTAAAAGTGGCCCAATTCATCAAAGAAAACATAATGTGCGTATATGGGGTGCCCAACGAGATCATTTCCGATAATGGGTCACACTTTGAAGGGGACTGCGATAGGTTGCCGTCGTAATTCAGAATCACTTCGCCACAAGTCGTCTCCGCAGACCTCGACTAATGGAGCCGTGGAAGCCGCTAATAAGACACTCGAACGGATCATCCGGAAGATGGCCACCCGTGGTGCGTGATTGGCCCGAAAAGCCGCACTTGGCACTCGGGGGGCGTAACGTCCGTCGGAGCCACAGGAGAAACTCCTTTTGCCTTAACCTACGGGATGGAAGCAAGTTGCCAGTGGAGTTGGAAATCCCGTCATTAAGGGTCCTCCCGGAAAACAAAGTGTCAACGAAGTGGAATGGTTGCGCAATGCGGCATGATGAGTTAGCCACGCTGACGAGAGAAGGCTAAAAGCCATGGAACACACCCGAGCCTACCAGGCGGATACGGCCGCAGCGTTTGATAAAAAGGTCAAGGCCGGAGACATCAAAGAGGGTGACTTAGTGTTGAAAGTGAAGCCCCCTACCGAGACAACCCCCGGGAAAATGGGAACCCGTTTGGATCGGCCCTTATGTGGTGCAGAAGATACTATCGGGAGGAGCCATGAAGCTTGCAGACCTGGACTGCAATCCCTTTGTCCACCCAGTCAACGGTGATAAGCTCAAAAGATACTATGTCTAAAAAAAAATAAAAAAAATAATAATAATAAAAAAAATTATAAAAAAAAAGTGCAAAAAGAGTAATACCGGCTAAAGCCGAAAACCCCAAAAAGGGCGGAGCCAGGCAAAAGACAGGTTGCACATATAAAAAAAAAGAGAAAAAAAAAAAGAGAAAAAAAATCTTAGTGCAAAAAGAGTAATGCCTGAACTAGGGCGAAAACCCCAAAAAGGGCTGGTCTAGGCAAAAAACATTTGCCGCACATAAAAAATTTTAGTTCACCGTAATGAACTACGAAGACCTGAGCTCCTTAATCTTTCTTGTAAAAGGGGAACGTAGGCAGCCATATATGGTTCGGTCTAAACAATAAAAAGGACGATTAAGTTTCCATGAAATGTGTCCTAAACAATAAAAAGGACAATCAAGCTTCCATGAAGTGCGTCCTAAATAATGAAGGGTATTTCAGTTTCCATAAAACGGGTCCCAATAAATAAGACATTTGAATTTCCATGAAATGTGTCTTGACTAATTTTTTAAGATAATATTTCTTGTTCATTACAAGTTAAAAACTTCTTGATGAGTTCAAGCACGGTCTACCTCTTGACTATGCTAACCTGCTACAAAGATTCAAAATACAATAAAATGCCTAAATAAACTAATGTGTTTGCAAAATGGCAATAAGGGAATCCTAAGAAAAGATCTCGCCGTCATTCGCCGAAGTCTTCTTTGGTCTTTTTCCCTTTTCCTCGGCCCCGTCGAGTCTTCTTCCTCTTTTTATCTATGATGTCGGTATCCCTCATCCCGACCTCCGGTATCCTCACTGGAGCCTCTACCAAACCTGTGTCAATAAGTGCTCTCTCTATCCGAGCACGAGTTCGCACCTCCTCCCTCTGAGCCTCAGTCAAAGGAGCGACCTCGGACAACCTCTTGTACCGAGCCTCCATATCCCCGACCAAGTCACCTCGACCGGTTATGGCGACTCGCCTTAGCCTCGGCCTCCCTCAAAGTCCCGCTTGAGTCGCAGCCACCTCCCATTAAAGCCTCGACGTCTCTCCTCCAAGATGACCTGAGTCGCTCCCATCTCCCTCTCGTACTACCCAAGTAGACAAGTGGTCAAGATGGTGCTCTTCCCCGCTCCCGAAGATAGCCCTGGGTGGGAAAGCAACATATGTCCAAGCCCTCGAGAAGAAAGAGAAGCCGGGCCGGATCCCTCATATCCAATGACACTACCTCCATGGTCCTGATGTCCTCCCAATCACTCAATGGTTCCCGTAAAGCCCCAAACCGCCCGGATACTAAACAGGGTATGTAGAAGGATGACCAACAGAATCCCGGAACCCTCACAAAGCATAGGACTCCTGAAATATCCTCCTGGTCTGCAACCTCCAATGAGGAATCCACCAACGGATGTCCAGAAGTGGATAGCTTTAGCCATCATCGGCTCCCAGCTACTCTGGTCCTATTGCCTCGGTGCACCCCCTCAGAGAAATCACCCGGGGCACCGAGTCGGCAAAGCCCCGAGCCTCTCCCGCAGCCATAAGGTCAACACGGGACTCCTGATCTCATGAAATGGTCTCCCGAGCCATCCCGTCAATCCCATGGAGTGTCTCTCCCAAAACCAGTGGGACAATATCCTTCCCAGCCTTGCAGCCTCTAACCATGTCCAAGAGGCCACTGTGACAGATCCCCACGGACTCGGCGGTGAACAGAAGCAGAATATGCGAAGGAATGAAAGCGTTCATAGCCACCGTGGTCGCAGCCGTATCCGGAGACCCAAACCTCGCCCGGGATATCGAAAGGTCAATCCCTGCCCGGGCTACCATCATCCTCTCACCTCTCCCCAAAGGAATTCGCAAAAAGATGCAAGCTTTACCGCCACGCACGTCTCCGATCAGCGGAATAGATATAGCCTCAATCTCGGGACCCCAATTAAGGCTCGGAAGTCTTCATGCGTCGGGACAATCTCGTTGTAAGAAAAGCAGAACATGTCTCCGACGTCCCGAACTTTGCTGCGGCTCTCAAAAGGTCCCAATCGGGCGGGAGATCCCTCAAAGGCCATAAAGACTTGATCTTGAAGGAAGAATCAAGCGGTCCCCTATGAGATTGGAAGTTGTGTCTCACCCAAGATTGAAGATCGGACGTAAAACGGTCTCGCTTCCCCCTTTGCAATCCGACGGGCTTCTCCATCGCAAATGATCAAAGATGGTGCTTTTAGGTCCAAAATGTGCTCAGGAACAGTTGGGACAAGTCTATGTTGAAAATGAAATGAAATGGCCAAGCCTTGCTTTTATTCGTAAAATAACCAGCCAGACGTAACCGTGAGCCGCACGGCTCTATTTACCCTCGGGACCTATCCGCACGGCTACATTAGCCCTCTCCAGAAAAATCTGCAGAACCAAAGTTGCTGCCCAAGGGAGTTTTCACCCCACTTTCTCAACCAAAACCCGTACAAAAACATATCCAGAAGCCATTCAAGCATTTATATACCATTATAAATCATTTTGGCCCAGTTTCAGCCCCGATTCCAAGCAAAAAAATCGCCCCAAGGCTCAGATAATATGCAAATTGAAAAAGCATGAATTAGAAAAGCAAATAAAACATAAATACAATGTCTTCGCCCCATCGGCGTCAGAATAAAGCAAAAAATAAACAAAGTGTGCATCAAATGTGTTAATTGTTTGTTTTTGTTCCAAATCTACTCTAGAGACCTCCTAGGCCTCCGATTCTTCTTCCTCCTCATCACTACTCAGCTCATAGATGCTAGCCTCCCTCATCAAGTCCTCCTGGTCGCTCACATCAGATAAATTGACATTATCGTGCCCGTACTCAGCCAGCTGCTCTAGAATGTCAGCGTTGGGTCCCCGCCCCCGAGGCATGGCACTGGAAGAGTACTCCGAGGCCGATGAGGTAGACGCTGTGCCCCCGACATGCCGTCTCTTGCGCCCAGGCTCCTGTGCATCCGCTGCTGCCTTTGAAGCGCAGCCGGCTTCCTCGAAGGGACCAGCACATGTCCTTCCGGCCCTATTCCGCCCTTTGACCAATCGTCAGTAAGTGCGAAAGGCTGGAACTCCGAGAAAAAGAAGAGAAAAATCTCAAAAATCTCGAAAAATCTCAAATTTGCAAAAAAGCGAAAAAAAGTCGAAAAGGGAAAGACCCTAAAAGTATACTTACAAAGGTCAGTGGCAGGGTATACTGGGGCTCCCTAGCGTCGGGGACAGGTATCCTCATCCTCCTCGGTACTCCATGGACCATGTAGGACGGATGCGCGAGGAGGATCGGCGGGTCAAGAGGCTCATCCTCCCCAGTATCCCACGAGTGACCAGCCACTCTTCACTAGCTTCACGGGCGTCCCTCGTTCTTTGCTCCAGGCTTACGGCGTAGGGGTGTCCATGTCAAAATACTCCTCGGCGGCCACGCCGCACAGTACCTAGAAATCTCATCCTCGGCCAATCCACAGGCCGCAGCATCCGTCTTTGGAGGATCCAGAAGGGAAGTAATGGCGTCCAATGGAGGGACATGGCCATCTTTGCCCTTGAGAAACGGTCCCCCAAGTAAATGACATCACATGTCAGCCCAGTGAGCCACCTCCGCTGCCTCGTCGCCTCAATGGCATCTCCCAGCAAGATCTCCGGATACCTGCCCCAAGGGTAGAAGTCCACTCCGTCGTGCCCGTCCTTATTGATGATCGGCCTCACCATTTTGTAGTCGAAAGTGATCCGGGTCTTCCCCGTGAATTTATCCCTCGCATCTCCCCTCCAGCGAACCATAGCAGGGAAAATGGTGATATCACTGGCCGGTTCCAAGGAAAGAACCCGATCACCTCGCAAAACCAGGCTGCACGTATGTTCAAAACATCAAAAGGTCATTCTCTCTCTCATAAAAGTCTCAAGACAGAAAAAGAGAAAAGAAAAAAAAAAGGAGACTACCTCAAGGGCAAATGAGAAGCCGATCCATGGAAGCGGCTTTTGTTACACTCGTACATGTCCAACGAGAAGTAGAGCTCCGCCAATCCGGCCTCTCCCCAAGAGATCATCCCTATCCCATCCACATCCTCCAGAGAGTAGAGGAGGCAAGTCATGGCCAGCGTCCCAGAATTAGCAAAAATGGTGACTGATAGCATCAACCATACGAAAGCTCTAGCTAGCTGTTGGGCGGTCACGTCATTAGCAGCAAAGTTCTGCATGCAGTTCTGGACTGCCACCTCGACATTCCGTGTCTCCATACCCAGTCCCTTGGGAATCAGCTCAAACCCAACCAAAGCCTGGAACTCCTCAGCTGTAATGTGGTCTCTCCAAGTCACGGGCCTCCCGGTGAACTGTAGGTCGCAATAGCCGTGAAATCGGCAGAGTCACCGTAAGCTCTCCTCAAATGTGAAAGCTATGTGTACTGTCCCACCAGAACTCAGAAAGAGCCTGGATCAAGCCCTTGCTCTTCGAGGTGATGTGAACACCCCTGCCGATAGCCTCGACGAACGAATCCAGGCCGGTAGCCCTCACCAAACCCTTGGGGTTCACCCCATTCTTCTCGAAATCCGGCATCCTCTGCCAAAGCTTGACTGCAATCTCTGATGGTCCTCTAGACTTGTTCTCCTGTAGACAAGCACAAACAAAAAGAAATGTGTCAATCATTCATCATTTTCAAAAGCATGCATATATTCACAAAAGTGTACATGTTTTCAAAAGAAAAGCATTCACAAAAGTTTTTTTTAGCATCATTTGCATCAAAAAAGTTTTTCATCACTTGAAACGTGTCATGTCAAGTCCCATTGCTTTCCTAAAGCACAAAATCACAATTTTCACAATTCTTTGCACATAAGCATTATTCTTTCAAAAATGGCATGCATGAATCCTTTTCATCTTCCAAAATCATGTTTTCTCAAAATTTTGACCTAGTTCTAGCACATGCAAGAACTCCGTCTCACTTTAGACAATTTTTTCATTCTTACTTTATTTGCGAGAAAAAAGTGGGTCATTCCCATTATTTTTGTCAAACAAATTGCACATTGCATATTCTTAGCCTCATAGGTTATTCATCAATGTCTCAAAATCATTCAAAAATCCTAGAAAATTCCTAAAATTCGGGTCAAGCCCTAAATCATTCAAAATTCAATCAAAATCGACGGAATTGAGCAAAATAAGAATGCTTACCCCAACCGATCGCGGGTTCGTTGATTTATGCTCCCTTCTCCCCGGGTAAAGCTCCGACGGAGGCGTAAGAAAGTCATACTTTCTTTCCGTTCGCACGAGCTCCTTTCTCCTCCTCCGAGCGGCCGCCGAGATGTTCCTTCTTGCTTGCCTCGGTATGGGATTGCCCTCCGGATCCATCTCAAATCAAAGGGAAGCAAGGGGATTGAAAGAATTTTCGAAATTCTCTTCCTCTCTTCTCTCTCTCTGCGTTCTTGGGCGGCAATGCAATGCCAATGGCCCGTTCAAATCTGATTTTAAATAATCTGGAAAAAACAGGTCTCTAGCCGTACGGCTCCTTTTTCTCCATCTCATGCCGGGCGGCCTCATTCGCTCTGAGCAGAAAATTACAATCCTGCCCCTGGACCTTCCATTTGGGCATGCAATTTCCGTTATCTTTTAACCAAGATAACATCTTTTTCAGAAGATATCCCTTATCTCTTAAGCAGTTAAGCTTTCTTCCCAGTCGCCTCCGTTAATTCCGTTATAACGGGATAATGCTAGGTGACAACCTCCATTAATTGTCAATCAGGTGACAACTTCCATTAATTGTCAATCAGGTGACAACCTCCATTAATTGTCAATCAGGTGACAACCTCCATTAATTGTCAATCAGGTGACATCCTCCATTAATTGTCAAACCCTCGAGGATCCTAGACATCGTTCCTACCTATCTAGTGATGCTCGAACTACGATCAAGGCTTGATTCCTCCGGGATACGTAGGTAGCCTTTTATAAAAGGTCCAGCCATCCGACCACTTTGGTCACCCTTTTTCCTCCGTCACTCCTCAGTGATGAAGTAGTCTCTCATAAGTGACTTTGTTATCTGACCACCTTGGTCACTCCTAGTATATCCCCAGAAGGATCAGTTGCTTGACCTCCTAGGTCATTCTCTCTTCTATTTCCCCAGCAAGAGACCAGTTTCTCTTCTCCATTTCCCCAGCGGATCCTAATTCCGAACTACGACCTGGCTTGATTCCTCCAGGATACGTAGGTAGCCTTTCATAAGAGGTTCAGCCACTCGACCACCTTGGTCTCCCAATCCGTCTCAGCATTCGCCAGATCGGATCCTTTTCTATCGACAACCCCACTCGCCTTGCAAGTGACGTTGTCGAGGGGCTTCTGTAAGTACCCAAAATCGGCTCATGCCTTAGGTTAAATTTCCGGCAATTTCGGTAAGTTTTTCGATAATTCCCCAGACCTTCCTAGTGTTCCGGAAACATTCCGGAACTGTTTTTAATTAATTTAGGGCTGAAGGGGATCCTTCCTAATTAAGAAACACGTTTTTCTTAATTAGGAGGGAAGGTTCTAGAATTTGCCACCTTGCATGGTTCTAGAATGCTGAGTCATTGTGGATAATGCCGCACGGCTGCATTAGCTTGCTGCCCTTAGCCGCACGGCTTCATTAGCCTTATCCAGACTGCCTATAAATAGAGCCCTCCTCTACCCATTTCAAAACAAGAATTAACACACAAACCACCCACAAACACTCCAAATACGTGAAGAACACTGCTGGAAGCTCAAGAAGGTGAAGAAGAAGGCCAAGAAGCTCCCTCCCTCCTCCTTGAAGATCCAAGACCAACCTCTCCTCCTAGCTCCGCCCGAAGAAGAAGGAAGCCATTGGTAACCTCGCACACCCTAAACCTCGCATCCTAATTGCTTTATAAATTGCTCATTGCATTAACTTTATATTGCTTGGGACTTGGTAGATTAAAGATCATATCTTCATATTCCCCCTTCCCCTTTTGCATGCATTAGACATCATTTGTCATAAAAATGTAGTCTTTTCCCATAAAGGTGCATCCTTTGCACCTAAAACCCCCATTTTCAAATAAAAATGTCATCTTTATGCATCCTTTGCATATAAAAATCAAATCTTTTTCAATCAAAATGCATCATTTGCATCCAAAATCCCTTTTCCAAGCATCATTTGCTTTAAAGATCATGTCTTTACCATAAACTAGCATCATATGCTTTTCAAAATGCAATCTTTATGCATCATTTGCATAATGAATGCCAATTTCTTCAAAAATGCATCATTTGCATAAAAATCATATCTTTATGCATCATTTGCAATAAAGATCATTTCTTTAAATTAAGTGCATCATTTGCAACCCAAAAATGTCATCTTTTCACTAAAGTGTCATTTTTTTTACATACATTTCCCCCATTCCCCCATTAGCAACCTAGGAATGGACCGGTGTAAAAGATCCTATCTTTACATCGTTCCTTCCATTAAAGGTTCCATATTTCTTTAGAAAGGGACAACCTTGAACCCTATATCTCCAATTATCGCTTAAGAAAGAGTATGAAGCATCTATACGAGCTCGACCGTCTTAAAGCGTAGGATTGATGGGCTAAGGACCTTCCTTTTCTAAAGAACCTCATCTTTGACCATAAAGAGAGTCATTCTCTCGATCACGCAAGTCCCGAGGGTCCCGAGGTTAAAATGCGATGATCACAAGTCACAAGATGAGGGCGGGATCATAATCCCTAATACATAAATTCCAAGAAATCCCGAGCGACAACCAACAAATGGTTTGTACGTCCGGAAGACGACTTGGGACATTCCCTCCTTATTTTCAAACACATGCACACAAGAAAGCACGCAAGCAAGCACGATTAATGAAATCATGGGAGACTTGCTCCGGCAAGGCACCTTGGGTGAACGCCAAACGTTCTTCCCAAGGGGTAACTTAACCTCCGAACCCATAAAACCTTTTTTTCAAAGTTTTGAGGTAATCAAAATGGCGTGGCGACTCCATTTTTCAAATTAAACCGGATGTCTTCAAACTCGCGTGAATCCAACAAACAAAATTTGAGCACACATTCACAACTGTGCACCATGTTTCGCAGTGTATCCAATACTTGCGGCATCGAAAAAGGGAAATTGGGGGCTTCTTGGAACCGCTGTTTAGTCATTCTGTAATCTACTGAAGGAGTCTTTTGCCTAGGAGACTCTGCTACTGCCACTTCCGCTGGCCTTTTATTAAACCTTTGGTATTTTGAGTTGTCCCCTCTATACTGCCCCGCGGTAGACCAAGAGGTACGCGGCTCCACTACAGCTTTGAGTACCAAATTGCTTGCGGCATCTGCCAACTCCTGAAACTTCTTAAACTTGTGAATAGCCAAAAATTGATGGTAGGTCTCGTCCATTGCTTGGACGCAATGCTGGACATGTTCATCTTCGGGCGCCGGGCGAACTAGATCAAGAGACCTTGCGGAAAATCTCTTAACGAAATCCACGGGCTTTTCTCCTGGCTTCTGAATCTCAGGGGCCAGCTTAAACATAGTGAGCTCTTCCTGGGCATAAAAGAACTTAGCATAGAAGTGTCGGGTCAGTTCATTGAAATCATAAATGTCATCCTTATGTAGACGGTAGAACCAGGTGTATGCTTTCCCGGTGAGGGAGGTGGGAAACTCCCGCAGACATAAGCTGCTGTTGCTGGCATGCGGCCCCAAGGTCTCTAAATATCGCTGGACGTGCTCATGTGGGTTAAACTCTTCCCCCGTATACTTGGTAAACTCACGGTGCTTGTATTTCTCAGGGTAAGGTTGGCAAGTAATGCATGCTGGATATGGTTTTCCCGCAGAATGGTTGGATGATACAGCTATGTTGCTGTGGGATGAGAAAAGTGTTCTCGCTTGTTCAAATGTCAATAACCCGGATGATGGGATGTTTCCTTGCAGGGGGATAGTACAGTTTTCCAGGGGGTCTCTACTTTGGCTTTTCGTAGCATCGTCATCATCAATGCAAATGGGATCAGGGCCGAGCTTAGCTTTTCCTTTTGCGGCCTCTCTTGCGTCTGCGGCTTCCTTCGTAGCATGGGCTTTTTCCCTTTCCAGGGTCTCGATCCGCTCCAGAAGTACCTTTTGGTTATATAGAGTAGCTGAAATTCAGCTTGGGTAATGGGAAGATTAGGTTGGACTTGGGGAGTACTTTCGTCTGACTCCGTTTCGACAATGGGCGCGTCATCATTGGTTGGATCTATTTGCGGTTCAGGGGGGTTGGGTTGCTCTGGAATCGCCGCCTGCTTCCGCATTCCTGGTTGCGGTTCTCTTTGATGGTGCCATGTGAATACCTCCCACTATGGTCACCAAATGTAGGAAGTAGGTTCTTAAAAGGGCTTAGGCAGTAAAACTTTCAATAGGCGTTACACACGAATCACCAAAGAGGAATGAGAAGAAGGAGCGAGAATAGGGACAAGTCTGGAAGGAGAGAACAAGTATTGCGGGAACAATAGGTCATGTATGTCTGTAGCTGACATCAATATCTGAGCCGGGTATTTATAGTAGTCAGAGCTTGGCAGCTCCGTACCGTGCACATGACAGATCACGTGCTCTCCGTACCGCAAGGTGTTGATCCCTTATTTGTTGGGCTCGTACGGAATAGTATAACGATGCCGCGTGTTCCTCGTGGGGACCAGTCCCGCAATTCTCCTTTTTGTCCTGACTAGGCCACATGTAGTCCCTCAATTGGGCCACGTGGCTAATTCCGCTACTCTATCCTCCAATCCATAACTCCTTGATGATTCCCATAAAATTCGATAAAAGTGTTCTCGTTGACCCTGTTCAATCAATGGAACTAAGTTCCGCTATACTTGCGGAAGGTAATGTTATATTTCCATAACATTTATATAATAGAAGGCCATGAGCAATTCCACATATTTGCTTAAGAAGAGGTGATCCTCACGTGCGGTAGCACGTGCACAGATATTGTGGGACACATCCTACACAAAGTAATCAAGTTGAATTCGAATGTGGCTCCATAGCTCGAGAAAAGCTCGAGCTTGATATACCGAGGAAGCTTAATATACCGAGGAACTCGCTTCCTAGGCATACGTAAAGAATAATATTACCTAATTCTTCTCAAACAAGGATTGTGGGTATTTATAATCCAACTAGGATTATAACCTCCTCACACACAACTTCCTAATCAAAGATGGACTCTACAATCCTACACCTATAAATACATGCCATAATTCGCATTATAGGGGTAACACATCTTTTGACTTTCAACTCTTGTCAATTGATTTTCTCTTTCTAAACACAAATACTTACTCTTACGCCAGAGGGCATTCGCCGATGAAGCCCTGGCTTAGTTTACGTGTTTGTTCTTCTTTTTCAGGCTATTCAATCATACATGATACAACCTGCCGCTGTATTTGGGCTGATCCGAACGTTTTTGGCATCATCAGTTTTGTTACAATGCCGGGAAACGATTCGTATCATCCGTTGAATAGCTTGAAAAATTATGCTCCACTCTCATAATCCTAATGAAAGACGTACATACTGCTAGTATTACTCCTGATCCGGATAATATTCATGTGGAGGAGACTCATAGCAACACTAGGACTGCTTTTACTCTTGCCAATGGGGAACTACTTCCTCATCCACCATTGATTGATGGGCTGCCGCCCCTAGGAATAAATCTGCGTTCTAGGGGACAACCAGTAACCGAGGGAGCACTGCCAAACCCTCCTCGTCGTCGGCGCCGAGGGAGACCTGTTGGCAGTGAGACGGGGAGGAAAAGACACGTTGGATTATTAATATGCTTCCACCTCACATTTGTATTTTTGGGTGATTTTTGAGTATAGTCTGACCACTTTTCTGAACTCTTTCCAATGGTTTTATTTATAGCATACAATTATTCACTTATATACTCAAAAAAATTCATGTCTGAAGAACAGTTTTTGATTAATTAGTCTTGAGACTTGATCAAGTTAAAATATTCATAACTAAATCATTTATTATCCGAATTGAACGATTCTTGAGCCTAGATTGGATATCTTTTCGAAAACTTTTTGAATATCATGGTTTCAGAGGGAAACAAGTTATCAAATTTTCCAGAAATTCTATTTTGGTTACAGCATTTAATACTTTGCTGCTAAAGTTAATTGAAACTTAGAAGACTCATAGGTAACTCATATGAACTCGGAATTTGATGATACAAGTGTCTAAATTGATATTTTTCCAATATCTTTTAATTGGGTTTGGTTTCATAAGTTAAATCTGTAGTGAGTATTTCCAGATTCCCTGTCTTGTTACTGTGGTGTTTGTATGTGTAATAAAGTGTTAAATTGAATAACTTTGTGAGGTTGTTAACTTTTCCTTTTATATATTGATTGTGACTAGATGAACGTTCTTGGTGATTGTTTGACCATAGTGCTTGATTAGTGAGGTTGAAGAGTGTAAGAATTTGGATTGAATAAGCCTTTGAGGTAAGGGATCTTGTCTCTTCTCCTTTATTGTACCGTTTGTTCTTGTTCCGTTTCGTTGCTTGGCTTGTTTCCCTTGACACTCGCTAAGCCTAGATTCATTGCCAATTGTGAATAAACTCAGCTTTGTGACTTCTCACGTCCTTCTTTAGTTATTGAATTGTTTTCAATAACACTTTGACTTTGGATTCTCTAATGAACTATGTGATCGTTAGAGATCATTGTTTGCCATCGTATGACCTTGTTATCAGTTTTGGACTCTTGTGTCTTTTTACTTGGCACTAGAGATCTGATTTGGAATCTTGACTATCATTTTGTTTATTAGCCATATACAATGAACTTTGAACTTTGATATCCTCGACAAATAGAGGATCCAACACCAGTTGTTGTTTTGTTTTGCGGCTCAAAGAGCAAAGTATCATCTGCAGTGATACTTTGAAGTTTGAGTCCTTCGACTGCATGTGTTGCAGTCGATGGCGTGTGTATGTGTGGCCAGTGGGCCGGCTTGATTACATTGTTATGGCATCCCGGCAAATTGCCTTATTGTTATTGACTATCATTTCTATTCAAATATTAGTTACTTGTACATAGAAATTTTGAATGAGTATCCTCCTCTGTCACCGTTTGTGGTGATAGAGAGTCCCTTACTGGGCATTCTTGCTCACCCTTATTCTTTCAGGTTGCAATGATAAAGAGTGAAAAGATTCGGGTTAGATTGGAGTAGATGGAGTATTGATAAAGTGTCTAGAGGGGAGTTTGTATGGAAAAAGGATTTGTGTTCTCTTTTGGGTTGTTGTAAAAGTTAGAGATCGAGAAGGTGTAGATGCTCTGACTCACTCGCATTATTCAATTTTTATTTAAAATGTAAATTTTAATGTGATGTATTATTATGTAACTTCAAAATGGATTTTTATTATGAACATTTATCTTAAAGAAAAAAAAAGGGTAGTAAATAGGTTTTGTTTTCCTAACAAGCCAGGAAATACTAGTGAAAATTTTTGGGGCGTTACAGAGTGGTATCAGAGCTTAGGTTATACGGTTCATAAGTTATTTATTTTTAGGTTCATAGTTTATGTGGTTTTAGGAATCGTTCAACTGTGGGAGTGTGAAGTTTGAAGTTGTCATATCTCTGTAGTGAGTTTTGATCTATACGAGTATGTGGTGAGTTATTCTAAGTTCAACGATAATGATAGTTTGATCGTAAGACCGAGTAGAGTTATAATTTGTATTGGAGGGTGAGTATATTTTCACCCAACATTTTTGTGATTAGAAATTATAGTTGTAGAAAATAAATAAATTAAGTAGGCAAGTGTTTTATTTCTTTGGATGTGGTTGCCTGGTTCAAACTTGCTTTGTGTTTCTGTGTTTTTATCGTGTGTCTTGTGTGTGTACAATGTATGTGTTGGCTGTGTTGTTGGTTTATGAAATTGTTAGGCCCAATTGGTAGGAAAACAGGCTAGGGGGGTGAATAGCCTGATTAAAAAATGTTCTTAAACTCTTTCGAAAACCTTTGAAAATATCCAAGTACCTTATCAGAGGATAATCGATAGAAACCAGTTTGCATAGCGAATAAAAGATACCGGGTTAGACTCAACAGAGATCGGTTAGGCAGAAGGATTTTCAAAGAGTAAGTTAAAATGTCATGCAATTGTATTTTCCAAAGAAGAAACAAACAAGCAGTAAATAGGAGTCTAAAGGTTGTGACCGCTTGAGATAATGTCAACCGATTACAACAACACAAATAATGAGCAAACAAACAAAGAAAATGACACGGTTGTTTGAAGAGCTTCACAGTGTTAAATAACTGCTACGTCCTCTACCAAGTTTGGTCAAAACTTGGATTTATGAAAGTGCACTATTAATGATACCTAACTATTACAAATTGCAAGCCTTATGATTGAAGGCTGCCAAAAGTAAAGTGATCACTAATGGATTGTGCTACAAGATTGACCAGCTATTTTCTAGAGATGTGTTCACAATGTTGAACTAATTTCTCTAGGGTGTGTGTGATTCAATCAATGTGTTCCAATCATAGTCTTATTTGAGAACACTACAAGTATTGATTGATGGTGCTCAGTGTATGTCCTAACAGAGATAGTCTAGTGAATATGAGGGACTTGAATACCTTGAACTTGAATGCTTGTAGTTCTTGGCAACTCACTCTCAAAGATCTTTAATGCACCAACCCTCTTCAATGCTCTGGAGAAGGTATTTATAGTGAACTTCAAAATAGAGTTGTTGTCTCTGAAGGGGTTGAAAGGATGACTTGGACTGATAGGCATTTAATGAGAATATCTTTTGCATTAAATGCCTGAGATTTGATGAAGATATTTTCCATTGAGTGGATGAAGATGTTGTGAGTACTGGTAACTTTGACATTCCTCTTTGAGTTACTGACAGGTTGCAGGAATGTCTTATTAGCATGCTGTTTTACCAACTTCAGCTAAATTGTGGGCTGGGTAGTTGGGAATATTAAATGCATCAACTGAGAGAAACTTGCTGAGAAAGCTTGACTGATTGAGCAACTCATGAGGAGTCTGACCGGTTGACTGTCTCAAACGGTTAAGGGGTTTGGTCAGTTAAGCAAGATGACCGGTTGAGTCTGTCAACCGGTTGATGAATCTTCTTGGACAAGTAACCAATTTACAACTTGGAAAATCTTCAGGGTCTTCAAGTCTTCATACTTTGAGAAAAATACAGTTAAAAAAACACTAGCACTAGCACAAAGAAAACCTATCGTACATAGAAAAATTCTATTTGGTCTAGTTAAAATTATGGGTCCTCAATAATGATTATTATGATTGGGATTAAGCAATTCTAAAGCTATACATATATTTGACTAACAATCTCCTCCTAATTGCTTAAGTCCAATCATCCTAGGTTAACATCTATCTTAACTTAGTAATAGAATGATCAAAGAGTTTATCTTTTAATTATGTCATTCCCTAAGTCAAGTGATAACTTGATGTAACCTTGGAAAGCTTTACAAAAATGAATGCTTAAAGAAATAAAAGATCAAAGGAAATGGATGAATGATACAACCTGCAAATTTAATCAATTAGTAGCAGTGAAATTATTCAAAAATATAAAAGAAAATACATAAAGCAAAGCATTTAAATGAACAAGTTGAGGGTCAAGAAAATCTCATTGATAGTAGCTGCAACCGGTTGAAAATGAAAGACACTACATCATCGGTTACCTTCTAAACTGGAGCAGGATCATCAGTTGAGTCCTTGTCCTTGGAAACCGCTGGAGTAGCCGATGAGATAGCCGGTTCAGATCTTGATTTCTTGGCCGCTTCATTTTCTTTCTTATCATCTCTCTTTCTCTTCTTCTTTGCTTACTTCTCTGATTTATCGGCCAACAACTTCTTCAACAGCTCATTTTCAGTTTTAAGTTTAATCCTCTCAGTGTTTGTCTTTCTGAATTGAGTGGCTTGATCAGTTAGCTTTTTTCCAGCTTCTATGAGCTTGAGGTTTGTCTTCTTGATTTCATCGGTTGCCAGCTTCAGGTCGGCTTGTACGGATGTAACATGATTTAATAATTCTTGATTTGCATGAGTAGAATCATTAAGCTTGGTGGCGAGATCGGTTATAGTGGCATCTTTATCAAGGAGATCGGCTACATATTTGGCCAAATCTTTGGCATAACCATGTTCCATTCTATCCGATCTCCTATCTTCCTCCTCCTGATTGGACTTAACCATCCCAGCTATCAGGTCATCATAGAGATCACATAAATCACGAACAACAGCCGATCTGGCAAGATCTTCAGCAGAGGCCGGTTGAGCAGCATCGGTGGAAGGAGAGGGTATGATGTCAGCAGCAGAGGAATCATCATCGGTTGAAGTAGATGAACCAATAGGTATAGCAGATGGGTCGATTGAAGGATCAGCTTGAGCATCGGTCTGAACTTGAGCTTGAACAGGAACTGAAGGAGATGAAGGATCGGCTGGAAAGGTAGCTTGGCCGATTGAAGGGATTGCATTTTCCTCGCCAGTTGAAGATGAATCATAAGAGACTAGAGACACAAACCCGTTATTTTCTAGGCTTAAAAAAATTTCACAATCAATAATGGGGGCCTCTTCAAAAGCTAATACTATCAACTCAACAGCTAAGGGAGCCAGAGATATGGCTTTCTGCCTTAACTTTATCAAGTAAAGCATCCTCAAAAGGTTTATGAGAAGGCAGGCATGGCGAATGTTGCTTTGAGGCTTGACCTTCCCATTATCTTTCCTGATCGACAGCCGAGGCACTTGGGGCATAAATCCTACCATCTTGGTCACCTCAAATGACCAGTTAAAGAGTTTTAGGTCCAACACCTTGGTCATCCGGTTATTCAAAGATAAATATTTGACGAATAAGCTACAGGTTGAGAGAGAGCATTTAACCGGTCTGGGTAACCGGTTAACAAGTTGACCGCCAATATGGTGGGCTCTTGGCTGATATCTTTTCAAAGGATTATAGATAGGCTTCTGCTTAACCGAAAAGCTAGAAATCAACTGCTGGTCAGATTTGCTAGGAATAATATTTGCATTTCTGGCCGGTGCAGATCTTCTCTTCAACCGAAGGACGATTGGAGCCACATCAACACTGGATTCACAAGAGGGATCAGCTTTAGGTAAATGAGCAGGCATTGGAATTGGCTTAATGCTTGATCGGCTGATAATCTTCTCAAGAGGCTCAAAGAAAACCATCCCGTTTGGTAATCGGGGAATAGAAGCTGATCAAAATAACGGTTGTACAATTTGATGAGGTTGAGTTTGGATAGGGAGGCATCAAAATCCCTTAGCATGCATGGTCTGCTGAAGTAGATACCCTTGTCTTCATGACTGTTGCCATAATCAATATAGTCATGAATGTTTCCTACATGAACTGAAACTTTGTTGATCTCGTGGAATTGCAACAGCTTCCTGATGAAGGGAGGCAAGTGGACAATGGGATAAACCTGTTGGTGTAGTGCCCTAGGCATTTAGTTATATTTGACTTATTATCTAAACCACTATGTAATCATCTTTATCATTTACTTTAGAGAAAGTATTATTTGGTTCATTATATGTTTTGTATGTTTATTATATTGAACTGCGTCCCTATTTGTTGAAAACAACTAGTATAAGTTGGTAATGGATAATCATGGAGAGGATTATATGCATGTGATGCACATTACACTTATAGATACTTGCTAGAGAACAAGTATTGGACATGACCTACCGATGAGATTTATGACATGGTCAATAGTCATATGTGTCATGAATAAATCTCATGATAGTCGTGTTATTGAATCCTTACACCTGAGATATCATCGTCTTCCACATGACGAAGATTGTGTTTAATATAGTCTAACACTGTCTTTAATCGGATAGCAATAAGGGCTATGTTGGCACGATTGGAATCATGTAGGGAAGAATGATAAGTCAAGACGGGATTTGTCCCTCTTATGAAGAGAGATATTTGCTTGGGCCCCTCGATGAATGATGTTGATGAAATGTGTGGCCGCACTCAAGTGATTTGATAGAGATCAAATGCATTTGCATTATCAACATATTCGGAATCGAGAAAGCATTGAACGGAATGAGTTGACATAGACCATGACTCATGTTCAATTGGACATCGTGAACAAAGGGATAGTGACATTGGAACTATAAAGGAATCAAGCTTTGATGTTATATTAATTGGGTGGACATAATGATTTGCTAGAAGTCACTTATGTCTTGTGAGGTCGATGTTTCGACTCACTACCAACATAATATAATTCCTTTTGGGTCACACACAAAAGAACGAATTTGATTCGAGCTAAATCTGGAAATTTTGGGAAAGTGCACGACTCGTGCCCATGGGCACGACTCATGCCAGTGCAGTTTAAACGACTACATTTTGGCATTTCAAGGAAATAGTTGACTTGGTTGACTTTTGAGGTGGAGCATGACTCGTGACTATTGTCACGACTCGTGACAAATCCCTGCACGAGTGCAACCATTGTCATGCCTCGTGACACGACTGGAAAAAGGCTTGGGATCACTCGTGATTGCCAGGCACGACTCGTGGCACGACCTGTGACCTGGAGCACGAGTCGTGCCCGACGCGGTTTTTGGTCAAAACGCGAATTCCTTGGACGGGAAGAAAAGGTTTCTTAAAGACTTATAACCTATTTTGACTAGGGGTTATATGTGATAAAAATATAAGTCCTATGCAGCCAAAAATTCTATCCTAGATCATTGTTCTAAAGTTTATGAAACCTTAGAGATTGATTTTGATTTTGAATCAAAAGGCTTCCCAAAATTATTCCATAATTTAGGCTTTAATTATTGAACATTGATTCAATAATCAATAGGATCATCTAGCAATCCACAAGAAGGTGTTCTTGGATTCGTTCGCGTGTGGATTACCATTAGAGGGTGGTTACGTTATCACCTAAGGCTTGGATCAATTCATCACATTGAAGATCAAGGAGAAGTTTGAAGATCCGTTTCATTGTCAAAAATTCAAGGCTTGGATTTTGAAGATCTATTTTGTTAAACTACATCGCATTCGAGGTATGTAATTCTATTTCATGATTTTCTAATCTCTTCATGCTAGACGGATCATAGGGCTAAGGTTTTGATGTTAAAATTTAAATCTTCCGCTGCGTTTGTAATCCCAAAACCCAACTAAACCCAGTTGGGTGATGGAGCAAATTGTGGATTGACTGCCCAAGGATTGTTGTGAAAGATGTGGAATGAGGGGTTTCTGATCGATTGGCATTTTCTATATGATGGGTTAGAGGCATGACCGGTGATGGGAGTGTCATCGATTAGGAAGTCATGGCTGAATAGCCATTTTGGAATGAAAGGGATAAATGTGGTAAGATCGGTTTCTATCCTCTTTTTCCTTTCAGAATTTTCTTTGGCAAGCTGAGCAAGAGTTTTCAGAATCGGTTTTGGATTTTGAGGTAGGAGGAGTTGGAGGCTTGGCTAATTTTCTTGCAGTTTTTCTTGGTCGGCTGGAGATCGATTGGGATTCATCAGTAGACTTTCTCTTAGCCGGTGAAGAGGTGATCGGTTGAGAAGGCTCAGGTGCATCAGTTTCTGGTTTCTTAATCTTTAGCTTAGGTGCTTTCTTCTTCTTGACCGGTTCAGCTTCGATTGGGGCTGAGACGGTAGCGGCAGCATCAGCAATTATCGGTTTAGCTTTTCTTACAATCCTTGTCTGATCATCCTTGTCAAATTCTTTGACAAAGGTTTTTAGATAAGAAGGCTGGCTGGCTGATATGGCAAAGATAGCAGGAATTCTTTTCAAAATCCTACTGATAAGCAGATAATGACATGACCTAGCTTTGTTTGCTCTAGCCAATGGCTTTTCCTTCTGAAACTCCTTGAAAGCCACTAAAATAATTCTGTAGATAAATGAGCACCAATTGAAATTCTTTTGAAGCAAAACAGCAGCCATGGCTTCCCACTGAACCATGGTGATGCAGTGGTGAGAGCCTGACTGACAGATGATGCATCGGTCAACGACTTCAGCCATGGCATAATTCATAGCGTCCAAATCAACCTTCTTTTTACCTTCACCGGTAATGAACGGTTCAGCTCCTCTTACTTGAGACCAGGCCAATTCCATACTCTTCATATCAACTGATGTGGGACCGGTTGAGGGTAAGGTTGGGAAAGCATCGGCTATGGAGGCCGGAGAGAAGATAATCGGTACACCAGCTACGGTTGAGGATATGGAGGACATTTCACCAGCTTTAACCTTTTCATCCAAAACTCCATTGTTGAACAATTCATTAACCAGTTCATACAAAATATCATCATTCCCTTCAGGTATCAGAAATGGAAGAAGACCAACTCCAGATAACAGTGCCTGCAGCAAATTGTCTTCTTTAGATTTGAAAAAGCTTGGGAGAATGTAACCTCCGTAGATGTCTTTCTTGGGAGTTGATTTGGGAGCCATCTGCAGAAATCAAGAATCAAAACAACATTTTAAGTTAGAACATTTTATAAGATGGTCAAATAAAAACAAGTTCATTACTTTAAATTTTTTTGAGTGTCCTAAAATCAATATTCATAACTTAGAAAATTTTGAATGTTTTAAGAATTCTTACCAGAAAAGTTTGAAGATTGATGAAGAACAGATGAAGGGATTGGTCAACCGGTTGAAAAGCTTGATTCTTGCTTGCAGAGAGTTTGAGAATTCTAGGGTTTTGAAAATTTTAAATGAGGCCTTGAGATTTCCTTTTATAGGGAGAGAAAAAGAGAAGACGAAAAGGTTTTGTACTGGGGAGACCAAAATTTAAAACATTTCAACTGATTTGCACAGATACCTAAATATTTTAAACACGATTTTAAATGTGGAAGCATAAAAATAGGTACGTGTGTGCAGCAGTTAAACTATAACACAATAACGAACAAAAAGATAACCTTTTGATAAATTGAAGTGATACAGAGATTACCTTTTTGGTCAAAATTTTAAAATTTTGATCAACCCATAAGAAAAGAGTTGGTAACAGCTTACTGTTGCTGTCAGAGTTAAGCGGCTGAAAAGACGGGGAAAGGACATCAGGTACAGAGACGAGCCGGTCAAAACGGATTGGGAAATTGGATCCGGCCGTAGTTCGTCAGTTAAGGGATTTTATTGACCGGTTAGACGCAATTTCTTGAAGGCTTGACCGATTACATGGGTAACCGGTTGAGATATGATCGGTCGGGTGCAATGACCGGTTGAGAGCAACTTTGCAGTCGGTTGGGAGCCATCGGTTAGAGCCATCGGTTAGGTTGAATCAACAATGGTATTATGAAGGAAAAATTGGAATCACCTTTTGATCGGTTGATAGCTTACACATGTAGCAAAGTTAGCATAATTTTATCAACGAATATCAATCATGCCTAGTTCTTCTCTAAGGAATTCAAATCTTTTAATGTCTAAGGGTTTTGTTAAAATATCAGCTAACTGATAATCAGTATGGACTTTTAAGAGAACAATATTACCCTTTTCATTATGATCCTTGAGGAAGTGGTATTTGATGTCTATATGCTTTGTCTTGGAATGCATCACAGGATTATTGGAGACTGAGATGGTTGAGATGTTGTCACAGTAGATGGGTCACACTTCTTGGGGAATTTCATAGTCCACCAGTTATTGCTTTATCCATAGTATTTGTGGGCAGTAACTTCCAGCAGCTATGTACTCAGCCTCAGTTGTAGAAGTGGAAATTGAAGCTTGCTTCTTGCACGACCAGGAAACCAGTCGGTTACCTAGAAATTGGCAAGTTCTACAAGTACTTTTCCTTGTGACCCTACAAGCTGCAAAATCAGCATCTGAATATCCAATTAGTGTAAAGGATGAATCTTTTGGGTACCATAAACCTAAGTTAGCATTTCCCACAAGATATCTAATAATTCTCTTAACAGCTTGAAGGTGAGATTCTCTAGGATCGGCTCGAAACCTAGCACATACACAAATGGCATATATGATATCTGGCCTACTAGCAATTAAGTAAAGTAGATATCCTATCATACCTCGATAGAGTGTCATATCTACTTTCTTACCGGACTCATCTTTATTGAGGTGTACATTAGTGGCCATTGGAGTGTTTTGAGGATGAGCAGAATCAAGACCAAATTTCTTGATAAGATCATTGGTGTATTTGGCTTGATTGATGAAGATTCCTTCTTGAGTTTGTTTGACTTGAAGTCCAAGAAAAAAGGTTAGCTCTCCCATCATGCTCATCTCAAACTTGCTTTGCATAAGTTTCTCAAATCTCTTGCATAATTTTTCGTTAGTAGATCCAAAAGTAATATCATCAACATATATTTGAACTAACAATGAATGACCATTATGCTTATCAATGAATAAGGTGGTATCGATTTTACCTCTTTCGAATTTCTCACTAAGTAGGAATTTGAAGAGAGTTTCATACCATGCTCTAGGTGCTTGCTTGAGGCCATACAAAGCTTTGTTTAACCGGTATACATGATTAGGCTTTTTAGAGTCCTCAAATCCTAGAGGTTGATCTGCATAAACAAGCTCTTGAAGTTCTCCATTAAGAAAGACACTTTTCACATCCATTTGGTATAACTTAAATTCTTTGTAGGCTGCATAGGCAAAAAATAACATAATGGCTTCTATTCTAGCTATGGGGGCAAAATTCTCATCATAATCTATGCCTTCTTCTTGTCTGTACCCTTTTGCCACTAATCTTGCTTTGTTCCTTGTTAATTTTCCAGACTCATCCAATTTATTTCTAAAAGCCCATTTCGTTCCAATAACTGTCTGATCACTAGGTCGAGGCACTAATTCCCATACTTTGCATCTATCAAACTGGTTAAGCTCTTCTTGCATAGCTTCTACCAAGCTGGGGTCATTTAGTGCTTCTTTAGTCTTCTTTGGTTCTATATTTGAGACCATGGCAGAGGAGAATAGTCCATGTTGTTCTTCCATACTCCTCAACTGACCTCTAGTCATTCTTGGACCAAAGACGTCACCAATCACATTTTCTATTTGGTGATCTCTAACTGATCTTACTTCCCTAGGGAGGTCTTTCCTGACCGATTCTTGTCTTAGGGTTTCTAAGGGAGGAGAAGAACCGGTTGAGGGAGGTGTGACCGGTTGGGGAGATCGGTTAGGGAGAGGTGAGGCTGACCGATCAGAATGAGGTGAAGGAAATGGTATATGAATGTTAGAAACTGGTTCATGTTCAGGTGGTGTAAAAGGAACAATTGTAGAGGGACTAGCAGGTAGAGAATCGATTGAAGAATTTTGAACATTAGTATTTCTGACCGATTGAGGGAAGAATGAGTCATCAACTAGAGCTCTACTGGTTACACCACTTGGAACTGAATGCTGAGCTGGAGGTTGATTTGCATTATTGCTGGTGGTTTGATTAGAGTTAGAGTTGCTAGATTCACCTGTCTCAAAAACACCAGAATTATCAATACTATTTGGAGCCTTGTCAGACTCTAGAAAATCAAATTCATCAAATATAACATGAACAGATTCAACAATTTTCATCAAACGTTTATTAAAAACTCTAAATGCCTTACTGTGCTTGGCATAACCAACAAAGATACCTTCATCGGCTTTGTCATCAAATTTACCTCGATGCTTTTTACCGTTGTAAATAACATAACACTTGCAGCCGAATATCTTGAAGAAACCGATGTTGGGAATTGTGCCACGCCAAAGCTCATAAGGGGTTTTGTTTTGAAACTTGTTGACCAGTGACCGATTCTGAGTGAAGCATGATGTGTGGATAGCTTCAGCCCAAAAGTACGTGGGTAGCCTTCCTTCAGATATCATCATTTTCCTAGCTTCGATCAAAGTTCTGTTATTTCTCTCAACAACATCATTTTGTTGTGGTGTTCCAGCGGCTGAGAAGTTGTGGTCGATTCCGTGATCATCACAGTACTGAGCAATGCCATTGTTCTTGAACTCCGTTCCATTATCGGATCACATATGTAACGATGTTGCCATTTTTCCGAAAGATTGGTTGTTTTTCTTTTCTTTGAAAATCGATCGAAAAAACACGGAGTCGCCACACCATTTTTATTTTAAGGGCCAAAACTTTGAAAAATGCCCGAGATTAGAGATTTGGGTTTGGAGGTCACGTTACACGCCGGGAAGAACGTTAGTGTTCACCCGGAATGCCTCGTAAAACGAGTCTTCCAAGCTTAAAAACCATTTGTGTGTGTGTGTGTGTCCCTTTGGCCAAAATAAGTTGAAACTGAGAAAACTAAAAATTGGGAACTCTTTATTAGACTTTAAACAAGTCTCATGATTTTTGGTATGATTTTTGGGTTGAGTTTTGGTACTCAAAAGATTTTTTGAAGTTGAAAACCATTTCTGCCAGAATGAAAAAAGCAGTGGACATTTGATTTTAAAATGGGTTTAAGGGCTTTAAAACTTCAAAATCTGGGGAAAGTCCAAGAATGAAAGTTGTTCAAAACACCCTAAATAAGGTTTCTGTAAAAGAACTTTCCCCTTTGGAGGTGATTTGGTAGACCAAAACCTTCTGAAAATATCAGATGTGAAATCTGGGTTTCCAGAAACTGATGAACTGACTTTTAAAAGATAATTTGAAAAAGGGAGTTTTACTCACGCAAAAAATAAAGTAAAAATATGTCTGGAAATCTCTTGATGTTGGCTACAAAAAGTATTTTGTAGTCAATACCAAATTCTGTTGTGAAATTGGTGCTCTCCTGTTGCAATCAAGACAAAGAAATCAACACACCCACACGTACAAGAAAGAAACAATCACACACAAGAACACAAGAGTTGTTTACCCGGTTCATTCACCAACTCGTGAACTACGTCCGGGGGCAATTGCCAAGCCAATATGTATTAGCCTCCTCTCTAATATGTTGTTGCAATGTGTTCTAGGTCGAAACTATGTTTATATAGTAGTACAAGGAAGCCCTAAGTCGAAACAAAGAAGAGTTGTAATCAAATAAGGAAACAAAACAAAAGCCCAGAAACTTGGCCAGGCTTGAGGCGCCCGCCTCAAGCCCACCATGCGCCCGCCTGGAGATGAAGTAACCTTGGCCACCACCTCGGCCCTCGAGGCGCCCGCATCGGTCATATGAGGCGCCCGCCTCGCGCTCCTCCCAGCCACGCTCAGTCTCCTTCTCCGTTTTGAACCCTCCTTGAACTCACCAAACTCACCAAGACTCTCCAACAACTTAGACTCCTCTTCCTTGTATGTTTAGGATCCAATCCCAACAATCTCCCACCGGAGACTAAACCAACAAACATAGAAACACCCATCAACTCCCACCACGGAGTAAAGAACTTCGAACACATTTCCCCCATCCATACTGGCTTGACACTGCCACACCTCTCCTCAAGTAATAAGGCGAGTTGAAACCAAGCGACGTTTCAACCTCTCCGTGTTAGATCGTTCTTGCCTCCCCAAATCAGCTTCTACCTTGATTTCTCCCCGCAAGTCTAACTTCGCCTTCTCCCTCCAGACCCACCTTCCTCGCAATGCTTCCCCTTGAAACTCGGACACACCTTGTTTCTTGCATCGACTGTTCTTGGTCTGAAACCGTTCTCTGTTAGGGCCCTTGGACTTCCTCACCACGTTGATCAACTTTGTGTCCTCCCCAACATACCGTTTCTTGATGTCTCCCCTTTTTACACCAACAGGCCGGTTCTTAAGCCTCTTGCTCCCATCGGAACGAACATCGACATTGTAGGTAGAATACAACATCTTCCCCTTAACCCCATGAGCCAACACCTTAGCCCCTTTTGTGACTTCCCAAGACCCACCAATGAAAGAAACACCATACCCTTCACTGTCAAGTTGTCCCACAGAAATCACCCTTCTCCTCAAATCCGGAACATGCATCACGTTGTGTAGTTGTAAAACAGCCCCATTAGGTGTCTTCATCATTACATCCCCCTTACCTTTGATCTTCAATGGTTGACCATCACCAAGATAGAGAACCCCAAAATCTCCAGTTTTATATCGCCTCATTGATTCTGCATCCCCACTAGCATGACAAGAAGCTCCAGAATCCAACACCCAATCTTCACCCGACTGCTCCTCCCCTAGGATTAATACATCACCACCATCATCCACCACGTTAGCACAACCACCTTTTCCCGGACAATCATAACTGATATGCCCCTGTAGACACCCCATTCTGAACACATCGGAACATACTTATACCACTCTAAGTCTCGCTTTGAGTCAAGAAGTAGAAATCCACCATTTCGTCATGTTTCATTAAGTTTTGACTAACTACCGTTAGTTTGGGACTAAACTGCATACGAGATAACGAGGAAAGGACAAAACTGTCCACAGGAGCAATATCTCGCCGCGAGATGGCGTGTCTCGCGCGAGATATCCCCCCTCTGCAGATTGCAGAGGACAGTTCCCTCGTCGATTTCAACCTCTTTTCGAGATAAAACTTTATCTGTCCGGCCAACCAATGGGAGAGGAGTTCTAGAACCATCTGATAGGGTTTTAACTCTCCACCTCTTCATATCCAACCTCTATAAATACTTGGTGACTTCCAAGAGGTCGGAAGTCGAAGATCCCAAAACCTCGAATTTACACAACACACACATTTTGTCGTTTTCTTTCCCTAAAGGAATCCCTCAAAATCACCCTAAAAACTCACCTCATAGTTTGTTTGTCAACCTTGTTGATAAACAAGCATCAATCTCCAAACCAAGGACCAAGGCGAAGCTCTGTCCGTGTGAAGGGTCGACTCTAAACTTGAGTCGAAACTCTGCCCAAATCACCTCACGCAAGGTAATTCCTAAACTTCCTTCTAATTGATTGTTAGAGTGGTATAAGTCCATAGAATCTAGGATCGGCCTAGAGCCTCTCCAAATCATGGAGACGGTCTCGAAGCAATCGATTCTACATTCCGTTTGACCTCGTCAAATGGACCTTTATTTGTAGTATTTAGATTCATTTTTTACTTCTTCTTTTGAAAAACCTCTCTTTTCTTTAGCAAGACCGATCTCCGGATTGGGTGAAATGGATGGCTTCTAAACCTACCCATTTCATAACCTAAGCCCCGAACTCAAATCTCTTTCAAATGGTTTTTCTATGTTTCCAATCAAATAATATAGGTGGCGACTCATAAAAAATAAAAAGGAATCAGAATTTCTTTCTCACAACGCTACAGTGGCGACTCTGCTGGGGACTGAAAATTAAGAGGCTTAAACTTGCGTCAAAATTAAAAGAGAGGTTTTCAAAAAAAAAATTATTAGTAAAATTCGAATTTTTTGCTCTCAGATGAAGCTTATCTCGCGGCGAGATATCATATCTCGCGCGAGATATGACTTCGGCAATCTGGTTGTTTTCTGGTTTCTCCTGTTCATCCCGTGGTCCAAGACGAGGGTCGAACACGCAAGGGGGATCCCATGATTCATTATCTGCAGAGTTCTCGCATCTTAAGGCCTCCCTTAAGATGTAGAACTCGGACCTTTATTTTCCTTAAATAATTGATTATTATTTATGAACTGCGTGTGATTGGGTTTTATTTAATTAAAGTCCGGTCCATTGGGGATTCGGGAGTTGTAAATTAAATTATTTATCTCTCTTTATGTGGAACTACGACGGCCTGAGTCTTCCTAAATTGGGAGAAACGTAGGCAACCACTTGGTGCGGCCACTATCCGTTTTCTCTTTTGACTTTCAAAAAAAAACTTCCTATTTTACTCTATCACATAGATTGACTATCACACACGCGCACTCATATATATAAGCTTGTCATTGCACTACATACCCTCTATAAACCCGGGACCCACACTAAGGACGGATGACGGTAACCACCTAGTCGCCGGTCTCTCCGAGTTG
Organism: Adenophora triphylla var. japonica; assembly: GCA_022495995.1. Taxonomy (NCBI): domain Eukaryota; kingdom Viridiplantae; phylum Streptophyta; class Magnoliopsida; order Asterales; family Campanulaceae; genus Adenophora; species Adenophora triphylla. The sequence continues at coordinate 37,548 of JAFEMH010006527.1, forward strand.
GACAATCCCACTCCGCGTATTCAATCCACTTAGATTGTCATATCGCGGGAGCCTAGCCTTCCCGGCCTGCATCGCCACATTCTCATGTAGATTGACTTTTTAGGATCACTCCGTGACCGGTCGGTTTTGACTCGGTGATCTTTTCTTATTTTTGATCAAAACAAAGCCATGCAAAATTGACAATGAGAAAGGATTCGGAAAAAGTCCATTCGGAAAAAGTCCCTTCGGAAAAGTCCCTTCGGAAAAAGTCCCTTCGGATGTCCCTTCAAAAAAATGTGCATATAATCCTTCAAAAACAATCTTACATGGCTTTGCTTTACAAAAATCGGATTGATTGCTTAGTCGTTAGGTTACGATAAAGGCCTTAGAAACCCCTCAAAACGGACTTTCCGTTCCGACCAAAAATTAGGGCTAAATAAAAATCGACTTTCCGTGTGATTATCTCGCGGGATTACTAATCTCGCACGAGATAATGCTTGTCTGCTGAATTTGAGCTGAGCCATTTAAGCACTGCTTCCGACTCGTTGGGGCTAGATCTGATATCTGCATATCTTACGTCGGTTTTCCGAAGCTACTCAACTCCAAGACTCCCAACACAATGTCGACATCGACAACATTCCGGGAAATGAGACCACTGTCCGAAAACAACCACAAACTTACGGAAGAAGCCAATGATCGCCTAGAAGTGCAAGCTTCCCAAATCCACACTCTCGTGGAAGAAATTCAAGAGCTTAGGGCTGCACTAGCCAACAAAGAAAAGAAGAAGAAAAATGACTCTTCCTCCGGAGAAGAGGAGTCATACACTAAAAGGGCCAAGGGTCGCCGCAAAAGCAAAGGCAAGAAAAAGAGGTACGAGTCTAGCTCATCATCTTCCTCATCCGACAATGAAAATTTGCACATCCAAGAAAGAAAGCAAGGGGAAAGCAAGAATGAACCCCTTACCGTGGCCATGCTAGAAAAGAAACTTGCATCCCTTGATGTGAGTAAGGGAGCCACGCTCTCCATTGATTACGATACCCTTCGTCGGTCTATGTCAAACCTTCCTAGAAAGTACAAGACACCCGACATTGCAAAATTCAATGGCACCACCTGTCCCCAAATCACATTTGGAGACCTACTCTTGGGCCATGCTACCTATGGGTGTTGATGACAACTGTTAGCCCAATGCTTTCCACAAACTCTCGATGGTGCTGCTAGAGATTGGTATATGACCCTCCCACTCTCAACAAGACTAGACTGGACACTTGCTAGTTGTACCTTCCAAAAGCAATACGAGGACAACTCCACTTATCGCACCACTAGAAGGGATCTTGAGCAAACCAAGCAGCAACCGAGCAGAGTCCTTCACAGATTTTGTCAAAGGTGGAGAACCAAGCTAACCGAAATCGTTGATAGGCCCGGCCTAGGCGAGCAAATTCACATCCTCATACAGTGCCTTAGAGAGGAATATCAAGACAAGCTAGCCGGCAACTACTTTCCTAGCTTCGCCGAACTTCACAAGTCGGGCATACGGTTAGATGACCTCATCAAACAGAAAAGGGAAGCCAAGAAAGAAAGTGGATTCCGCTACAACAAGAGCTCTTCTTCCTCCTCCAATCCCAAGGATGCATCTGTCAATGCCATTGTCTTCAATCATCCCGGAAATGGTAAGTACTCTGCGGTACCTCCACCACAAAAGAAGAAGAAAGATAGGCATTATGACAAGCTTGGAAGGAATCACCCAAGAAGAACTCTTGAAGTACTTGTCAAGAATGGGAAAATCAAACCAAGAGAAGGCGGACCTCCAAAGAAAGATCTCCCGCCAACCATGCTCATCATCTCTTCTGCCAAGTACCACAACTTCACCGGTCACGACACCAACTCTTGCTTCCACTTGAAAGACGTCATCCAAGATTTGTTTGACGATAAAGAGATAGGGTTACCAAATGTTGTTACTAATCCTTTGCCAAACAATGAGGTCAATTTAATAGAGATAGAAAGTAGCTTCGAGGACCCTACTCGTCTAGCCACAATTGTGGACGAGAGCCCTCTTGAATTTAATGAATCTTCTTTCTGTTATATGATGTCTTGGGAGGAAATCTTAGAACAAAAGGAAAAAGGGTCTAAAACAGTCAACCTACTCACACGATCCGGTCGTGTGATCACCAACAAAGACCCAAGGGATGAAAATCCTCCAAAACAAGCTAAAGCCTCATCGCCAAGTGAGCCGGAGGACCCTCTCTTAACTCAATTGAAAAAGACACAAGCAAATATCTCGGTTTGGGATCTCATAGGAGCATCTCACAAGCACCGTGAGATGTTGAAAAAGGCATTGGCTCAAATGACCATTTCCTCAGAAGCAACACCCGAAGAGCTCACTCAAATGATTGGCCAAGTGCAGTTTGGCAACGTCATCACTTTCACTGACTTGGACCTCCCATCCTATGGGAACAATCATCATGAGGCCCTTTACATAACTGCTAAGGTGAATGGGTACCGAATGCCACGCATTTTGGTCGACAATGGTTCTGCAATCAATGTCCTCCCGAAGAAAGCCTTATCATCATTAGGCCTCACCCACAAAGACCTCAAGCCATCCGGGCATACTGTAAGGGGGTACGATTGTACTGCTAGAACCGCTCTGGGATCAGTTGTAATACCTGTAGAAATGGGGCAAGTCACTATGAGCATCGAATTTCAAGTCATCGACATCCCGGCATCCTTCAACTTGCTGCTTGGTCGCCCTTGGCTACACGACATAGGGGGTGTGCCCTCCTCCCTGCACCAATGCATCAAGTTCAGACACAACAACACGATAGTCACCATACACGGAGAGATGGTCACTGCTAGTCCAATCCTCGAAGTACAACATAGCACTTCTGATTTCCTGTTCAGTGGTTTTGAGATCGAGAAAGAAAGCACTGTGAATGTCATAGACACTTGCAACGAAAATGACTACTCAAAGGCACTTAGGTTTTCCGGAAGCCTTCCTGTCTGGAGAATGATGCTAGCAAAAGGGTACTTTCCTGGATTGGGGCTTGGAAAGCACTTACAAGGAATAACGGAACCACCACCGGTCCCCCCGCCTCACACAAAGCATGGACTAGGATACGACATCTCCATCCACGATGAAGATGACATAGAAGAGTGGGGCTTCACTCAAATCAAGTGGGAAGGAACCTCGTACAAAGACTGCAATGACCCAAAGTTCAAGGATTGCAACCTCAAACCATATCGAAGGACACTCAATGGCTACTTTGTTCGAGAAGGGGAAAGTATTCCCTACTTTATCTTTTCAGAACCATGGACTGATGATAAAGGAAAGCGCCAACCGGGCTTTGAAATCTTGATGGCTGCGATGCTTCTCCGGATGAAACGAGAATCCGTCCCAGCTGATCCCCTAATGATTTGTGGGGCACGAAGGCGAAATGACAAGCGAATGGGACTTTGTGTTGGGAGAAGACATGCTACGGCAGTTCCAAGACTGTGCAGGTTAGAAGACGGCCCAGATTCATGCAATATCCGAGGGGACGCTCCAACTACCGACTACACAAGACTAATACGAGAAATGTGATAAGCCAATTCTAAGCGGCACGTCACCGGAGGACCGATTGTTGATGAAGACTTCATGATCAAAGAGCTTGGTTGCACTCCCCACCCTCGCGGGAAGATAGGCCCTACAACTTTTACATTAGAAGCGGGCTCCACCTCAGATGAACTCACTCAAGAGGAAATCGAGGCGGTGGGCTGAACATGTATTCCCTTACTTCCTTAATGAAAACTTTGATCTTTCCGAGTACCACTGAGATTGCTAACATCGTAAATGATGAATTAACTAATAATAATCAATATAACGAACACGTTAATAATGAATCATACGATGAGATAGATCAAGATAACGAACAAATCTTAAAAAGAATTAGCTAAGCAAGTAGGTCGTTGTGGAAAGAATGGCCCCGATTGACGACGAGGAAATGCAAACGGTTAATCTTGGGACAACGGAAGACCCCGAGAGAAACAAAGATCGGCGGCTTCTTCAAGGGGAAGACGAGAGAAACCTTGACCCGGCTCCTCGAGAGAATATGTCGACGTATTCGCTTGGTCCTATAAAGATATGCACAGGTTGAATCGAGTCGGTTGTAGAACCAAGATACCACTTTGCTACCCAACGCCAAGCCGGTCAAGCGAAACTACGTAGAATCAAGCGGAATGGTCAATGCAAGTGAAAGAAGAAATCATGAAACTCTTGAATGTAGGGTTCATCAAAGTGATTGAATATCCAGGAATGGTTAGCAAACACGATGCAAGTAGCCAAGTCGAACGGGAAAATACGAGTACGTGTTGATTTCGAGAGACTTGAACAAGGCATCCCCTAAAGATGACTTCCCGCTACCAAACATAGACATGTTGGTCGATGCCACGACGGCATACGAGGTCCGCTCATTCGTCGACGGGTTCGCGGGGTATAACCAAATCCTCATGGCGAGAAGAGGACCGGCACAAAACAACATTCACCACACCTTGGGGAACGTTACGCTGCGGTCATGCCGTTTGGTCTCAAGAACATTTGGGGCTACCTATCGAGAAGCGATCACGACACTATTCCACGACATGATCCATAAAGAAATAGAGGTGTATGTGGACGACATGATTATCCACTCGAAGGGGACGGATGGCCGACACTTGAGAGATCTCGAGAAAATTCTTCAATCGGCGAGACGGCACAAAATGAGACTCAACCCCGCCAAATGCTCATTCGGAGTAGTCAAAGGGAAAGTCTTGGGATACATAGTCACGAACGCGGCATAGAAGCGGATCCCGCCAAGATAAAGGCCATCAAATGACATGCCTCCACCCGGACACGAAAGAAGTAAAGGGATTCATGGGCGAGACTCCAATATATCGGTCGATTCATTAATCAAGCGACTACAATGTGCGACCCCATCTTTAAGTGCTTAAGAAAACGCACCTCAAGAGTGGACCGAAGAATGTCAAGAAGCATTCGAGGAAGTTAAGCACTACTTGACTTCCCCGCTATCTGGTTCCACCACACAAGGAGAAGCCCTTGAAGTTATACCTCACAATCACGAGACAACGCATTAGGGGCTATGCTTGCTCAAGAAACGGCCCGGCCTCGCACACGAAAATGCCATCTACTTTGTCGGCGAGATTCCAAGGCGGTGAAATCAACTACTCTCCACTCGACAAGTCATGCGCTGCTCTTGTCTGGTATCACAAAGGTTAAAGCACTATATGGAAGCCTTTCGGTCCGTCTCATCGCAAAGATGGATCGGCCGAAATATATCCTAGACAAATCAAATTTGTCTTCGAGACTAGCCAAATGGTACTTCATGCTCGCGGGGTATGATATCACTTACGTCACTCGAAATCCGTCGGAGGGAGTGTATTCGCAGATCGATTGGCCGAATTTCCTTGCGACGAAGTGAAGGGGAAGACCCGCGATTCCACGATGAGGACATCCTAAGCATAGAAGAAAATAAGTGGCAATTATTTTTGATGGCGCAGCCAACAAGAGAGGGTTTGGCATCGGAATGTTATTGGTAGACCCTAACGACATCTACACTCCACTAGCGATGCGTCTTGACTTTGACGCCACCAACAATACCGCGAGAATACGAGGCTTGCATAGCGGGGCTTGAGGCAGCCCTAGAACGCAACGTGGTGAACTCGAGGTATTCGGGGATTCCCGATTGATCATCAATCGAGACATTAAAGAAGTGGAGGGTCCAAGATCCAACCCTTCAAAGATACGGTGCCCACCTCCAAGAATTGGCGCAACAATTTCAAGATGTCTCATTCCACTATCTCCCCGAGAGACAAAAATCGGTTTGCGGACGCATTAGCCACACTTGCTTCTTTGGTCGAAATCCCTAAAGGAAACGGTTAAACCCTTCAAGATAACACGGCGTGCAACTCCTGCATCTTTGCGCCGTTATAGATCTTCACATTTGCAAAGACAAATGGTTATCCAAAGGTGCCATTGTTGAAAACTCCGAAGGAAACCATGGTACCACGACATTTGGTATTTCATCCTAGATGGAGACCATACCACACGAGACGAGACACGAAGACTCGAGATTGCCCTTAAGAGGTTGGTGCCAATTACGTCATCACGGCTGGCCGTTTATTCAAGAAACATTCCCAAGGAAACCTCCTTTGCGCCACCGAGGAAGAGGCCCAGAAATAATGGACCATGTTCATCAAGGCATATGTGGAACCCACATGAGCGGAAACATGCTCGCCAAAAGATCATCGGACAAGGGTACTTTTGGGCGACCATGGAAGCTTTCCACCGTACCAAAATGGTCAAGAAGTGCCACAAGTGTCGAGATACATGCCAATCTTCGGCATGCACCGCCTTCCTTGCTGTACCCAATGACTTCACCTTGGCCGTTCTCTACATGGGGAATAGACGTGATTGGAAAGATCACACCCGCAGAGCCAACGGACCTTTGTTTCGTCCTAGTAGCCATCGACTATTTCACTAAATGGGTCGAGGCCGCCTCACCTGAAAGTTACGAACGCCGAGGAAAAGGTTCACACGAGAATTCATCAAGCACAACATCATCTTCCGATATGGGGTTCCACAAGAGATGATATCCGATAATGGGTCACACTTCGAGAAGGAAACCGATCGCCTACTGCGGCCAAGTACAAAATCACGAGACACAAGTCATCTCCTTATAGGCCTCAAACAAACGGAGCGATTGAAGCCGCGAACAAAACAATCGAGACTATCATCGAGAAAAATGGCAGTCACGGAAAAGGCGCCCGACAAGCTACCATTCGCACTATGGGGTACCGCACTTGGTCAGAACGGCTACGGGAGAAACTCCCTACGCCCTCACATTCGGGATGGAGAGGTACATCTTACCGATAGAATTGGAAATACCATCACTAAGAGTTCTCCTAGAAAACCAAGTGAATGAAGTCGGCGGCTAGAAAGCGGATACGAAGAGCTAGCCATTGTTGGACGAAAGAAGGTTGAAAGCGGCCGAACACACTCAAGCTTACCAAAGAAGAATGGCAAGAGCTTTCAACAAAAAGGTCAAGACAAGGAACATCGAGTAGGCGACTGGTGCTCGTGAGCATCGTCCGGACCTTTCAACCCGTTAGGCAAGTGGGGACCAAGGTGGATAGGACCCTACATTGTGAAGAAGATATTCTCTGGGGAGCCCTTCGGTGGTAGACTTAGACGGAGATCAACTACCGAAGCCGGTCAACATGGACAAGCTCAAGAAGTACTTCGCGTGACTTGGCCTCCTTAAAAGAAATCGCTCGCTAGGTTGAAAATCCCGGAAAGGACGACCTAGGAAAAAATTAGAGCTAGCACAAGAAAAGAAGCCCGCTAGATTGAAAACCCGAAGGGGCGGTCTAGGCAAAAGAAAGGGTGTGCATAAAAAAAAAAAAAAAAAAAAAAAAAAAGGGGGGCCTTATCTCGCGCGAGATTACTCTACCACAGAGCCATATTTTGTCCTTTTCTCAAAAATGAACTACGTTGGACTGAGGCCTCTTGTTTAATTCTTTGTAAAAAGAGGAACGTAGGCGGCCTTCGGGTTCGGTCTAATCAAATAAATGAATCAAAGTTGTCCCTTTTATTAATCGAATGCATTTCATTAATGATAATAGGGAAATCCTAACCACAACGACTAATTTGCTAAGCTAACAAACTTGAAAAAATAATAATAATAAATCGAAACAATTGATCTATCAAAGCAATCTCTTGGTACTCCTAAAGATCTAGCCTTTCATTGACTTGGTAGGCCGGAGCATGATCTCCACCGTCTTCATGATCCTTCTTGCGCTTTGAACCTTTCAAGCCGAGCATCCCTCGAGACGATCAAAACGAGTCAAGACGATTAAAGGCGATTCCGACACCTCTTGAAGACATGAGGCCTATCCAAAGCTTGCGTCTTTCCGGGCATTCCCTTGCCTCGCCTCTCATACCAATCCCCGTCAAGGAAATCCTAAGTTGGATCGGTTCGCACATTAGCGAGGATCGGGGCGAGCCTCGCTCCTTCGCAAGATCTTGCTAGCTACAAAGAATCTCTTAGCGGTGAAAGCCGCAAATCATCAATCTTCTCTGCACTAGGATGACCGGTATGGAGGAACCAATCCAAATATTTGTCGACGGGAAGATGCTTGCATTAAAAGTCCGAAGGTTCGACCAATGGTCCCGATTAGTTCCTACACCCCATGCTTGAGCTAGCACTGCGCAAACTCTACACCAATATAAGACACTACACGAGAAGCTCCTTCGAAAAGATAAGTGCCCCGTCTTGACCAAACGACCGGAGCACCCGCTTGGGAAAGTAGAAGGAGGAATATCGCAAACCCGGAAGAACAACCTGTCAAAACCCTTGGTATTGGCAACATACTTGTTCAACCTCAATAAGGTGGACACCGAGAGAATATCGGCGGTTTCGGTCTTCGCAATCAACTCGGCCCATTCATCCCATTTGAAAGATCTTTGATCAACAACTTTCGCGTATGATATGTAAAAGGAGAATATTCCAACGGGGACCTATCAACTTGAGATGCTCCCTAAGCCAAATAGTCAACGAGGGGACTCCCTTGAGTCATGACGCCTTGATCCTATGCGGCTCATCAAGACCATGAAGGGTCTCACCCAAGATTAGCGGAATAATGTTCCTAGAACGTTTCCTAGCCTGTGTAACAACTTCCACCGGTTGGGAATCGACCAAGCCGTCCACACGTAAACAAAACATCTCCGAAAAGAGAAAGAGCCGGAAAGTTCCGCTTATGGACATGAAAAGCATCATCATCGGAATCACCGGCTGAAGCGTCCGGAAAGAAGAGCAATCAACCCACTTGCGGTGAACCAACCCATAGCAAGTATCAAGGGGATCCCTAACAATTCGTTCAAAGCCTCCGAATGATTCCTATGATACTTAGGAGCACAAATCTTACCGGAGTCAAAGGCATATCCAAGATAATGGCGAATTCCTCCACGGTAGGCACCATCTCATTCAAAGAAAAATTGAAAAGATGAATAGAGGGATCCCAAAATCGAGCGGCACCACTGCAATAACTTCCAATCCGGTTGGAGGTTCTTCAAAGTGAAAAGAATTCTAAATCCGATCTGCGATAAACTTATTGCGAGACCGGTTGCGAAACGACCTTACAAAATCCCTTGATGCTTGCTTGAAAGAGGCAATCACTTGAGAGGACAAAGAAAAATCATCGACAATCATGGACGTTGGGGCAATCTCCTTGGAAGCCATGGATCACGGGGTTGAAGAAGAAGACAAGAGTTTCACCCTAACGGGATATCTCTAGAGTTTGAAAGGCTAGAATAAGTTATACGGCCGGACTACGGGGTGATTTTATAGGGAAAAGCTGTCAAAATCTGTTCGAAAAAGGAAGAGATTTACTGGGTAGCGTGTCTCGTGCGAGACACCTTATCTCGCGCGAGATATCCCTACGGCAAAACAACCACAGTTCTGCTCAAACAGCAGTCTAGCCCCGACTTGACGAAGCAAGTCTCGAAAAACCTGCGTGTACAGTTCATAACATGCAATAAAAACACCATACTCAGGCTCAAAATTGCGGCCTATTGGCCATTCCCATTTCCGAAAGCACGGGAAGTCGAGAAAGTTAATTAAACTAATTAAACCTAGGATTAGGGGCTAAGAAAAAAAAACCATTGTTTTGTGCTACCTATGTGTTCCTACTTGGTACCGAGAAAAAGAAAGAAAAAATTGTGCAGGCCCACACGGCCAATATGTACATATAATCGATAAAGAAAGGGGGATCACGCCATCAAGTCGCTTGAGCCGCCGGCACCTCCGCCATCACCACCGGGGGCTACCATCCCTCCTCGACCTCTTGGCTCCGCAAGTAGGGGTCATAGCCGAGGCCACCGTCGAGGCCGCCGAAGAAGCCTTCCCGGAACTGGCCTCTCGGACAGTCCGACACCAAAGCCATCCAACCCGGCCATCTTGGTCGCTCCACGGTTGTAATCGGCCGCGGATATGGTGACCTAACAATCAAAGAAAAGAAGATGCTCGGATGAAGTCGGACATATACACTTATATGGACGAATACGAGAAACAAACATACCGAAGAGACATCGGCGGGAGGCGGTAACCCTCGGGAATGCGATCGGGAGACGGGATGTGCCCCATCATCGGCATGCTCCCCATCATATACGTGTAGCTCAAAGGGCCGTAGTCCGGGGCAAAGGCGAGAGAACCGGTAGCACTGAGAGGAAGTGCTAGGGGTGAAGAACTGAAGCGAAGCGGGCGGAACCACGAGCATGTGATCGCCTATCCCCACTAGGAGGGGACCCATCAACCGAGGCAGAAACTCCGCATAAGAAGCCTCGGGGATCACGCAAGCCGTCGCCGCCTCACCTACCAGAAGACTAGCATAATCATCCTCCGGAATAGAGTGGGTGGGATACATCGACCTCGGCGGATTCGCCGGCACCCTGTATGATAGTCTACCCCGGCCATGCTGTGGGAAGACCCTCTCACCAAGATACATGGTGTCCCCCTCCAAAGATGCCAGCATCCTCTGCATCCCGGTAGCATCCCAAGCGCGATGCACCTCCAGCTCTAACAGGGTCCAAGGATACAGGCCCAGTCTCTCATACTCAAAGGTGTCCAGCATGGCCCGCGCCTCCGCCACCGTCAGGGTCCACTCCTGGTTCTCCTCTTCATCAACGCTCCGATTCGGGTGGCTCCACCTCCTGATATCCGGAAACAAAGGGGCCCGGCTCTCCAACTCAAACCTATACAGCCCAAGGACAGTGTAGCCCCATATCTGCACAAGAAAACAGAACAGATTCAGCAGGAAACGCAGATAGAGCATACAGACAGAAAACAGAAACAGAATCAAAAGAGCATACCTCCCAGGCATAAGAATACCCCGACAGAGTATCCTTGGTGTGCCTACATGCCTCATCCATGGCATGGTAGCGAAGGCTTGCCCCGCGAGCCCCAGTCATAGCCGCTCACTTCATCCAGATCAACCAACAAACGCAACAGAGAAAGACGGGCCGTAGAAGAGTGGTTCGCAAAAATAGTCTCAGAAAGGATATACCAGAGGGCACCCCTCACCAACCGATCAGTATGCATATTTGGCTTCTCAGCATACTCCTCAATCTGACGTCGGAGGGGGGTCAACTCAGCAGCAAACCCCTTGACCTTGTTGGGGGGGAAACCAATCAACTGCCTCCACGCCGCTGGATTCGCGGGCTTATAATTCGGAAACTTCGGCAGGGGATCGCCAATAAATTCCAATCCCGTGATGGCCAGAAAGTCAGTCGGAGTCATAGTTGCTTCCCCGAAGCGCAAATGGACCGTGTGGGTAGTGTCCCACCACCTTTCCCGGATAGCCTGGAGAACTTGGGGGTCCGCCTTATTCCCCGAAGATTGTCAACAAAAGTCAACAAACCCGTTTGGGCCACCCTAGCTCGGACGCCATCAAGATCCTTGATCTTGTCCCAAACCGCCTTAGCCATTTTCGGACTCCCCCGACAGTTCTTAATTGGCTTATACGACTGCAAAACAGAGGAAAAACAGAGAGAGCAACATTAGAAATTATTCCATGTCAAGAAATCAATGAAATAGAAGAAATTTTTCATTGGGGCATTTCATCGAACACTTGGCGTGCGTACAAGAAAAGCTTGCCCAAGGATGTCAATCATAATCCGAATCAACCTCTCCTACAATCCATGATGTGTAGGAGGCCCATACGCACACAATGCAACAACAATCATCCAAAAGAAATGCATAAAATCAGAGCATGCAAGAAAGAACCTAGTTCTAAGCATATACAAAAACAAAAGCCATTGATGGAACTTTGAATTCAAGGGAAAGGGGATTCAAATCAATGCAATACAAGAAACAAGAGGTGAAGATAGAGTTCTTACCAAGCCCTCCCGGACAGCGGTAGAGATGTGGGCGTGCCTATCAAAGGTGAGATCATCGCGGGGATAATCCTTCCCTAGCAAATAGCTCCCCAAAATCGGATTCCTTTGTTCTTGAGCCATTGATTATGGAGGGAGGAGGGATTGAGAATTGATTAGGAGGGGAATCACCAAGCAAATCCACGAAAAAATTGCAAAGAAAACGACCTTGGCTTGAGCTAGGGAGGAAATTTTGGAAAAGATGTTTTCGAAATAAACAAGAGCTGCTGTTTATATGCCCCGACAGTACATATCTCGCGCGGTATATCTTATCCCGCCGCGAGATAAACCTTCTGGAAAAGGACAAAATTGTCCCCAACAATAAGCGTCTACGCAACGTCAAAGTTCAAAATTTTGACACATTTACCCTTGGAAATGATAAACTAGCAAGGAAACGTGGAAAAACCGGTACCGCAAGTCACGGAACGAGTCAAACGTGACATGCGCACAATCGCCCGGTACGGCACCAGTCGCCCGAGAACCGAGTGGTCCAAAGATTAACTCAATCCACATGATTCAGAGCCCAGAAAGGTGAGTCATCAAATAAAAAGCCCGGTCCAAACGCCCAGACAGGTGGATCGTCATCAAAAAGCCCGGTCCAATGCCTAGACAGGTGGATCGTCATCAAAAAGCCCGGTCCAACGCCCAAACAGGTGGATCGTCATCAAAAAAGCCCGGTCCAACGCCCAAACAGGTGGATCGTCATCAAAAAGCCCGGTCCAATGCCCAAACAGGTGGATCATCATCAAAAAAAAAAAAAGCCCGGTCAACGCCTTGAGCAAGTGGATCGTCATCGAAAAGCTCGGTCACGCCCAAACAGGTGGATCGTCATCGGAAAAGACCGGTCAACGCCCCGAGCAGGTGGATCGTCGAACCAAAAGCCCGATTCAATGCCCAAACAGGTGAATCGTCATCCCCAACGACAAAAGCCCGATTCGGAGCCCGAAAGGCGAATCGTCACAAAACCGACGGGACTCGGGGGGCCGGAGGTAAGCCTTTGTTTTCTAACATAGTTCTCGCAGGTTCGGAGCCCGGACGGGCGAATCTTCGGACAGGCATGTGCTATATTCGAATTGGGTCTTGATTTGATTCCTCAGTATGAATTTACCTTTTCAAAAAATAAAATCTCCACGATTTTCAAATGATTTTCAAAATACCTAAAGCAACCTTTTCGTGTTTTGGAGTCGAACTACGTTATGGTCTGATTCTCTGATAGAGATACGTAGGCGGCCGTGCGGCACGACCATCCCGATGTTCGGAATGATGTCTTTTCTATCGTCGACATGACTTCTTTCATAAGACTTGTCGCCGAGGGGCTCTGTAGACACCCCATTCTGAACACATCGGATCATACTTATACCACTCTAAGTCTCGCTTTGAGTCAAGAAGTAGAAATCCACCATTTCGTCATGTTTCGTTAAAGTTTTGACTAACCACCGTTAGTTTGGGACTAAAGCTGCATACGAGATAACGAGGAAAGGACAAAAGCGTCCACAGAGCAATATCTCGCCGCGAGATGGCGTGTCTCGCGCGAGATATCTCCCTCTGCCCAGATTGCGAGATGACAGGTTCCCTCGTCGATTTCAACCTCTTTTCCGGATAAAACTTTATCTCTCCGGCCAACCAATGGGAGAGGAGGTCTAGAACTATCTGATAGGGTTTTAACTCTCCACTTCTTCATATCCAACCTCTATAAATACTTGGTGACTTCCAAGGGTCGGAGGGCGGAGGTCGAAAATCCCAAACCGTGAATTTACACAACACACACACATTTTGTCGTTTTCTTTCCCTGAAAGAATCCCTCAAAATCACCCTAAAACTCACCTCATAGTTTGTTTGTCAACCTTGTTGATAATCAAGCATCAACCTCCAAATCAAGGACCAAGGCGAAGCTCGTCCGTGTGAAGGGAGTCGACTCTAAACTTGAGTCGAAACTCTGCCCAAATCACCTCACGCAAGGTAATTCCTAATCTTCCTTCTAATTGATTGTTAGAGTGGTATAAGTCCATAGAATCTAGGATCGGCCTAGAGCCTCTCCAAATCATGGAGACGGTCTCGAAGCAATCGATTCTACATTCCGTTTGACCTCGTCAAATGGACCTTTATTTGTAGTATTTGGATTCGTTTTTTACTTCTTCTTTTGAAAAACCTCTCTTTTCTTTAGCAAGACCGATCTCCGGATTGGGTGAAATGGATGCCTTCTAAACCTACCCATTTCATAACCTAAGCCCCGAACTCAAATCTCTTTCAAATGGTTTTTCTATGTTTCCAATCAAATAATATAGGTGGCGACTCATAAAAACAAAAAGAATCAGAATTTCTTTCTCACAACGCTACATCCTCCCAGTCCATAGTGGCCACTTCCTTGGCTTTCTTATTACCGCGGCCACGTCCAGGGTTCACCTCAGCTGCTGGCCTCTTGCCTTTATTCCGGGCAGGGGCCACCACTATCTCCTCCTCCTCGGAGTCAGGGTCAGAAAAGGCATCGACTATGTTCGTCGTCTCATTAGCCCTCTTGGAGGTCCCCGCGGCCCTCCTATCCTCTACCTCGCGGTCATCCTCCTCGGTCTCCGAGCTCGACGAGCCAAAGAGACCGGTGGCATCACCGCGGGCAGAGGTTACTTCAGCCTCATTCTCCCCGCCTCCAGTAGTCTCAAAGTTCAGAGGCTCCAGCTCCTCGCTGCTACTCAGGTCAATTGGGTTATTAGGGGCCACGGGCACATCGGGAAATATGGTCCTCAGGGGCAGAACGTCCAAAGGGTCATTCAGGTCCGTGCCCGGTGCCCGCGAAGAATTGGTTTGTTCTAGATCCATCAGTTCACACTTTTCCCAGTCACAAATTACTTCGGGGACGCGAATCGCTCTCCTCACTAATTCAACGGCGTTCAGAGCCTGATCTCTCTCGCGGGGAAACCTGCACAAAACCCCCATTACAAAATTTCTTAGCCTACGGTGATCCCCCAACACCAGTACATCACGGTTATAAATGTACTTCCTCTTGGCCTCCCACAACCGGGGTGGGACTAACGGCCCCCAATCATCTTTCTCACAGAAATACAAGAAGCTATGCAAGGATAGCCTTATCCACCCTAGCCCTACCTTCCTAAAGATTCCCCCCGTCCGTTTACAAACGGCAAAGGTATCAGGGGTGGATCCATCTCCTAATTCTATGGGACGGCGGGGTCCAAACTCACGAGTAGTCATTCTACAAAACCCAGAAAAGAAAAACAGAAAGAGATGAAGAAGAAACACAGAAGGAACACCCCAAAATTACTTACGAAAAAAGACTTGAAGGTTGGATTCGAAGAACGCTAGCACAGAAATCGCAGCAAGAAATTCTCTCTCAAGGGCTCTTTGAAGGTTTGGAAACGGTAAAAAGGGTTTGAGTTTTAAGGGTTTGGTATTTATAAGGCCTACCTATACGAGTTAACCCATTAACCCGTATTAATTAGCCCACAAACCACGCCTCGGACCCTGAACCGTCTCCAAACGTTTCAAAATTCGAAAATTCTGCCGGTTGAGCATTTATTACCCCTCTTGGATGACTGACACGTACCCCTGTACATACCACGCCCCGTCTTTTCATCTGCCTAGGGGCCCACTTGATTAACCGGGAGGCACAGCATGCAAGGGGCCACGTGTCTCTCACTGGTGCCTCCCGAACGTTCCCATAGGCCCATGGGGCCAAGCAACAACCAACAAAAATGCTAACACTGGTGCTCGCCAAAGCGACGATCTAATCCAACTGAGCTTCTAGTACCTCCTCGCTCAGACCATAAATAATCACACTCGGAGCTAGGGGCCATTGATGAGCCCGGATCTGCTGGACCGGGCCCGCGCTCGGTCTGGTCCAAGGAACCAGTGACGTGGCAGTTCCTAGACCGCTGGGGGGGGAAGACCACGGACAGATAGGCCCTTGAGGTCAAGACCGCGTCCCTCCCCGCATTAATCCTATCAAAGACCGAAAGGATCCTGACCGCTATATTCGTGCCCGCACGACCTGTGACCGTTGGGTCCGTGCACGCAGATTGTATGTCCGCAAGGACCCATGCCCGCAGGAGACATGACCGCTCCATCTGTGCCCGCGTCAAATACCTTTGACCGCGGCCACGATGTTGACCGCGGGCAAATGTCTGCTTCCCGGTTAATATCAAGCCTTACTGAGCAAGTTAGCTTGCGCTCGACATGCAAGTTCAGCTCCCCCATCACGCATTTAATGCGTCTCAGTCAGGCGCCTACTATTTCATTTAATGCGCCAAGCCATCTACACGGCTCATGTCCCTTTCAGCCATGCCCCCTCTGACAGTCAATGCTCCCTCCCTGACAGGGCCAATTAGCTGCGGACACGTGTAGCTGGTCAAATACCAAAGTGCCCCCTAGGGCTGATCTCATTGCTTACCTCAACAAGCACCACTACATTGCCTATAAATAGAAGACCTTTGTCCCCTTGGGCAAGGTAAGTTCCAAATATATTGAGTAAGCCATATTACTCTAAACCCTAAACACACACACACACACTCCAAGGTATTCCAAGCCTTATTATCTCAGTATTCTTACTCTCACACCCGAGGGCCTGAGTTGGAGTAACATCCAACTGTGACCTTAACGGTGCTCTTTTGTGTTGTGATTTAGGTACATCAATACACCAAAAATATCCTAGCCAGATATTCTTGAACCGCTCCTGACCCTGAAAAGCTTGGCGTCATCAGAACCTGTTTGCCAAAGGAAGTCGGAGGATTCGGAGCCCTAACCGAGAGATGAAGCGGCGTGGATTTTTTTAGAGAGAAAGGAGTTGGCGTTGCAAAAGGTAATGAGAGGAGAGAGATTACAAATGAGAATTGTTATTCGCCCCGCATCATTACTCAATACCCCGCATTGCTAAGTATACCAAGAAAAATAGACATTCAACATTATATGTACCACCATTATTCTCATTTTACCCCTTTCTTTCTACCTTCACTATCTCTCTCACAAGCTCGTACTTCTCCATTGTTTTTCTTTTTCCCTCACAAGCTCGTACTCCAAATCAAAAAAAAATATCTTCAATTGATACATACGTGCTTAATCAAACCCTAATTCTAGACTTAATGCATTAAAATTAAAAACTATACTTACTCGTACCTTAAAACGAGAAGAAACCCAAGAAAATTATTCTTCAGATACGGTACAATTCAGGTACAATTTCATACCTTTCCAGCTGAAATGGACTGATAAACCAAACCCTAATCAATAAAATTGGAAATTTGGTGCTAGAGGGAAAAGGTAAAAGTGGAATCGTGGTTTCTTGCTGTCAAAATCGGTGGGAAATTCCAGGTGATTGAGCACAAAGTTGAGAGATTTGGGTGATGAGTTTGCAAAGATTTGAAGGAAAAACAAAGAATTTTTCAACAAACCCAGTTGCCAAAAAAGTGAATTTTTCAACAATGTACAGAATCATTTGAGGGAAACAATTGATGGCAGAATGGATGGCGGCTTGGGGGTGGGGTAGGCAAAGGAGGGTGGCGGTCGGTGACAATGACCGGAGTAGGAGGCATGGTGGTGAGGCTGACTAATGGGTGGTGGGATGTGAAAAGGTTAATATTGTCATTTCCTTTAATAGCATTTTTGTTATAATATTATTGCGGGGGTATTGAGCAATAATGCGGGGGCGAATAATAATTCTCATTACAAATTTTGTTTTTAACCTAAGTTTCCTTATGCGATAGATTTTTTATTTTTATCATTAAACTAGTAAAAGTTCGTGTTCAAGGACACGTGTTTTTGTTTTTTGTTTTTTTTTAATTAAATTTTTTTTAAGGACAAAATGGGAAAGGGACAACTTAGTGAGGGTAAAATGGGAAATTTGGCTTATGAAACTGTTCATTGTACTGTTCACGAAGGGGTGCCATTTATACTATAGATTTTATTTATTTATTTATTTTAAAAATTGATTTATTATTGAATAGTTTATGAGATAGCTAAGTCATCACATACTCCCTCCGTCCCAACCCAAGCTTCACTTTTTGTCAAAATGGATGTTCCGTTAAAAGCTTCATCGTTCCTTTTTTGGCAAAGAATTTTTATTATTTCCTCCACTCATTCTCTCTCCTAATTCACTATTACACTCACAACACTTTTCAAATTTACTATTTCCTCCACTAATTCTCTCTCCTAATTCACTATTACACTCACAACATTTTTTCTTCCCACCTATTTTCTTAATTTGCGTGATTTGAAAAAAGTGTGCACCATGGGCCGGGACGGAGGGAGTATTTATTAATGCAGTCGCATATTGAAATGTGTCTCCCATCAAATTGGGCCGCGAAAATTTCTAAGATTTTTTGGACTGCCGCTCTAAAATGCGACCATTTTGTTTGCGATTGTCTTAGTCATCGCCTAAATATGTCTACTGCGACGGCCTTTTTTGCCATCGCACAATAGGCCATCGCATATTCCTCTTTTTCTTTTAGTGATTATCGTCAATTTATGAGAAAAGTATTATCTTAACAATTATTATGTATCTATAATTTTATGTGAGAAACTATTGCCACTACAATAAAGACTAAAGACTGATCCACTACACCATATTTATTTTTGGTAAATTGATCATTTACTTGATATATATGATTGCCCTTATAATTATACTACAAAGTTTTGTTATCCACTACATCCATTATTATTCACTAAAATTATATATTTTATTGTTAATTTTACTCAATCTCCAAAATAATTTATTTTAATTATGTTAAGATAAATAAATATTATTACATATTTATGGTATAGAAAAAATCTAAAAAAGTAGCAAAATAGTTATCGATTTTTAGACAATGAATTTTGCTATTAAATTATTAAAATTGAGAAGTAAATTTATTAATTAACAGATTTACCGTATGTTAACAAAAATACTACTATGTTTTGGTTTTATAATATTTATTAGTTCCTCTACCTAAAATAAATTTCTATTTTTTTGTAAAAAAAAACAAAATTTATTGGAAAATAATTTTTTTTAAAGAAAGAAAAAACATTGTCCTAATATTTCTCACATTCCACTCTATACTAGCAATTAGGGTATAAAACTTGTCTTGTGAATTTATTATTGAATAATTTTTATTTATTGTAACATTAAATATTAATATGTTAGAAATATAAAATCATTTAATAGGATTTATTACTATTGAACAAGGTGGTGAATTCGTTAAGAAATTAGTTTCCTTATAATAGATTAAAATATAAAATAAAATATTGGCAAATTTCTAACTACTATAAGTTATTTTAATATGCATTAAATATTTATGGATTTCTTCAACCGTATCAAAAATAATGAATGAACAGTATAAACCGAGATACGAACATGAGTTTGCTCAAGCTAGGCCTAATTGAATTGGGCCATGAATATTATCTAAATAACCAAGTATCAGGGCCGAGTAAGGTCTTCCTTGTATGACGAGGAACGTTTATCTCGGCCTTATGTCAACATGCTTGGGCGGTTATGCCGCAAGTGACGAGGAAAGAAAAGTTCTTACCTCGGCATTCCATCACCATGACGAGGAAACAAAATCATTTACCCCGGCACATCTCCGTGTCGGCCAATCTCCAAATGACGAGGAAGCAGAATCATTTACCTCGGTCTATTTGCCAAAGCCGAGGTAAAACATTTGTGTTCCTCGGCGTTCCGGCTAGCAGAATATACAGTCCTTATACAACAAGGATTACACATTCATGATTCAATCAGGATTGTAACCAACTACACCAATCCAAGTCAAATAATGACTCCTCAACAGATATAATTCTCTTAGGATTACATCTTATCTCTTCACAAGTTTACTTCAACATGGATTCTATCAATCCATCCCTATAAATACAAGCCCCATGGCTCATTATTTGGTACATTACTTTTTACATTGGGAAAACTCGCCCATTTGTTTTCTCATATACAAACCGTGAACTTACTCTCTCACGCCGGAGGGCCTTTAGCCGGATCCGCCCCGGCTTAGTTTACGTGTTTTCTCTTATTTTCAGGCCTTGCAATCACCGGAGCAATCATCGCTTGGATTTGGGCTGATTTGACGATTTTGGCATCATCAATTGGTTCCATTGCCGGGAAATCGATTCAAACACCCTTTGTTTGGCCTGGAAAACGCTCGCTAAAAGCCAATTTTCTTGCCTGAATTTTTCTCTCTGTGAACGGAATTTTTGGATCGTTGAAACTCTGTTCTTGAAACCGCCTGGATTTGCGAATTTCAAACCGGATATTGCCCAGATCCCGTTTGGAGGCGTTTTTTAGCATTAAAATTCCATCCCAATTTTGGCTTGAATTTTTTGTGTTGGAAAAATTGCAATTGGCTGTTTGTTTTTGGTCAAAATTTTGCCCTAATTTTGGCCAGAAACTTGGATCTATTGGAAATTGTGATTTTGGAAAATTTGCACTTGATAATTTGCTGTTGACTTACAATTGATGGACAATTTGCAAGTGTAACTGCTGAGGAGGATCAAACCCAAGTGAACGGGGCTAACACTGGAGCCGAGGAACTGCCTCCTCCTCCTCCTCTACCTCAGCCAGATGCCCTTCCTCCCCTCTCCATGACCCTTCGTTCCAAGGGTCAGGTGAATGCCGAGGGAGAAGGTGCTGAGCTTCCTCGTCCTACTCATACCCGCGGAAAGCAAGTAGGAAGGAAGAAAACAAAGAATGCCGACGCCGGTCAAGCAGGAGGAAGTCAACCCATTGACCGACGCTCTTTGTTACATAGGCAAATGGAAACTTTACAAAGAATGTATGAAACACAGTACGCTCTCTTGCAATTAGACCCAGAGCATTCCATGGCTGAATTTATTAGGCCATGCAGTGAACAACCCCCTCGAAAAGGGACAGGATGAGCAACAACCTCCTCCCCTCAAGACCGGGGACCTACCAAGGCCAGCCCCCCGGGATTCTCCTCATCCTCGGCACAATAGTAAGCAGAGGGCTCCAGTGGTCGACTTGAGAAGCCACTTAACTCCTAGGGAAGAGGAAGTAAATTCCAGGGACCTAAGAACGAGACTCGGCTTGAGCAGGACGCCTATCCTGTTCGTCTTGTCATGGCACCTAGGCATCCCACGCCACCTCGATCTCGTCGACCAAATTCTCCTCGACCTCGTCGACCAGATTCTCCTCGTCCTCGGCATCGAGAATTTGCAAGAGCCGAGGACACCAGAGCCTTCTGAGAATGATACTTGGCGGTCAAGACCTGGAATTAAGGCGTGACAAAGCTCCTTCCAAACGGGACGGCCACCGACATGACGCGAGCACGGTAGGGTGAATGATCGCCCCAAGGATAAATCCGTCGAAGCTCCCAACGAAGCACCCGCTCAAGCGTGACAAGGGAGTGGAAACCAAGCAATGGGAGCTGTTGAAGCAAGAGACTCGGATGACATGGAGAGGGAAAGAAGTTTAATGATGATGATTATGGTAGGCAACACGTCCATTCTCTTTGAGGATAAGCTATGACTCCACCTAATCCCCACCTCAAGCTCCCTAATTTTGAAAAATACAATGGCACTACGATGCAAAAGACCACGTGCAAAGTTTTGAACAAACTATGAATCTCCTCACCACTTCTTGATGACTGCTCTGTAAAGCTTTCGCGAGCACCTTCTCGGAACAGCTTTGACTGGTTCCGTGAGCTTAAAAGAGGTAACATCGATTCTTTGGAGAGGCATGAGGAGAATGTTCTTGGACCACTTTGCTACCGCCGGTAAGAGGAAGATAAGGCTGGCCGACTTGGCCAACATTGAGCGAGGGAAAGGGAGAGACCACTCTCGGCTATTATAATCGGTTCCGAAAAATGGCGGACCGAGGTTGAAGAAAGCCTCGGCGATAGGGAAGTTATTGTTTGTTTCAATTCCGGCTTAAAATCTTTGGGTCCACTCGTTTATGAACTCTCGACGGGGAACCTCAAACAAAGTCCGAGCTATACAAGGTAGCTTATGCCATTTCCATGGCTGCGGATAAAACAAAGAAGAGGGGAGGCGACAAGACAGAAACAGAGGCGACGAGGCAATCGCCGAGAATAGCAATGGAAACGGCAAGGGTTCCAAAGGGAAAAACAAAACAAGGAGTACGGAGAAGCTTGAGTTCACTCCTCTTACTAAGCCCATCTACGAAATCATGCGGTGAGTCAACCTTCCTCCACCTCAACCAATGACCGACAAGCCAAAATTCCCTCGTAACATGAACAAATCTTGTGATTTTCACAAAGACAACGGGCACACCGCGATGGGCACATTTGGGCCCTCAAGAAAATAATCCAGAAATGGGTCGACGAGGGAAAGTTAGATCGTTATGTGTATGAAAAAAGATAACAAGCGGAAGCGTAAGGAAGAGGAAAGTGAAGATGACGACAAAAGCGAGGATGAAGACAGCAGGCCTCCTAGGGCCAAGTTGCATGTGATACGGAAGAGGTAACTTCTACCAGAAAATTAAGGGACCAGATCCACGAGCTGAGCAAAGTGTACCATGTTCCTTCTTGGATCCATAAAGCGGAAGAGGTCATTAGTTTCTCTCCTAATGAGTTAGCTGGAAGCCGAGCAGCTCGTGAACAACCCTTGGTGATAAAGGGTCGAATAGACAACGTTGAATCCGAAAGACTTCTTGTTGACACGGGGGCCTCCCGTGACATCCTATATTATTCAGCCTTCCAACAGATGGGCTTGAAAGACACCATGTTGGAACCCTACCATGGAAGGCTAGAAGGATTCACCAATCACAAAGTTGGAGCCAAGGGAACTGTGGAGCTAGAACTTGAAGTCGGTGATCATCCCTTCCTAGCCAAAGCCACGATCCAATTTTGTAGTCATGGATTTGACTAGTGATTACCATGCGATCATAGGCATTCCAAGTCGAAGCCAAACTTGGGGTGGTGGCCTCACTTCCCCACCAACGAGTTAAATTCCCCACTCGGGCGGGGATTGGATGTGTGAGGGCCACCCCGAAGGACTTCTTGGAACATGTCGTGAAGAGCGAGAAAAGAAATCCAAAAGTGTTGAGATAGATACCCCGAGGAAAACATTAAGATCTCCAAGTCTCGAGAAAACCATCGAAACTAGCTCCCGAATGAGCTATATTCGTGAAGTGCACAACGGAGGAGGAAGAGCCTATGGTCCAAGAAATTGCGGATGACCAAGGCATAGTCCTATCATACTGTGGAAGACCACATGGTCCAAGAAATTGCAGATGACCTAGGCATAGTTCAGCCCGTATCAGAAGAAGACTCTGTTCTCTTCAACGGCCAGAACTCGGGGGCCAACCACGACCTAGGGAAGGTCAGTCTCCCAGATGTTGATAAACTTATGGAGGAGGAGGGCCTCAACGTGAATGACAATGAAGGGAGAAGAATTAGAGAGATCATTATCGAGTCTCTAGAATTCCGTGACGGTCCTGAAATGAAGCCTGTTGATGAACTGGAAGAGGTAGTCATCAATCCTGACTATCCTGAACAAAAAATCAAGCTCGGGGGCCAATTATCTCCAGAAGAGAAAGAAAAAATCATCTCCCTCTTGAAAAGCAGTCTCGACGTCTTTGCTTGGAGAGTTGAAGATATGAGGGGGATCAATGAAGAAGTAGCCCTCCACCGCTTGGAAGTTGATCCTTTGGCAAAGACTATCTCCCAGACAAGGAGAAATTTTGCAAGGGACAAGGAGGAAGCTATAAAAGAAGAAGTGCAGAAATTACTTAGTGCCGGAATAATTCGTGAAGTTAAGTACCCAGTTTGGTTGGCCAATGTAGTTATGGTGAAGAAGCAAAATGGGAAATGGCGTATGTGCATAGAGCTTTGCTTGATCTAAACAAAGCACGCCCCAAGGACGGCTATCCTCTTCCTAGAATTGACAAGTTGGTTGATTCCATTGCTCGACATCAAACTCTCGGCTTCCTAGATGCCTATTCGGGCTATCATCGAGATAAAAATGGCGGAAGAGGACATTGAGAAGACGGCCTTCCAAACACACAGGGGTAATTGCTGTTACATCATGATGCCTTTTGGGCTCAAGAACGCGGGTGCTACATACCGGCGAATGGTGAATCGAGTTTTTGCAAGCCAAATAGGTCGCAACATGGAAGCTTATATTGATGACATGGTCATAAAGACCAAGGAAGGCGATCACGTTCCCGACACACAAGAGACAATTCACAACCTCAGGAGCTAATAACATGAAGCTAAATCCGAGCAAGTGCGTGTTTGGAGTAACAGTAGGAAAGTTCCTAGGCTTCATGGTATCTCAAAGGGGATTGAAGCAAACCTAGAAAAAATCAAGGCGCTTGTTGACATGAAGGAACCTACCACCGTCAAGGAGGTTCAAAGACTTAATGGAAGAATCGCGGCCCTTGGAAGATTCATCGCTAAATCCGCCGAAAAGTCACGCCTTTCTTCAAGGTATTGAAGGGTACCAAGAGCTTCTCCTGGACTCTGAATGCTCACGAAGCATTCCTCCGGTTGAAGGAGTACTTGGGTTCCCCTCCCTTGCTTAGCGATCAGACTACGGTGAGATGCTTTGTACGTCTTCCTAGCTGCCAGCTTTGATCATCTTTGTCGCGGTTGTCCTAGTTCGAAATGATGAAGGAATTCAAAAGCTTGTCTACTATGTCTCTAAGGCACTATCCGACGTGGAAAGCGAGATAATTCAATGTGGAGAAGATAGCGTACGCACTAGTCATTGCATCGAGGAAGCTACGTGCCTATTTTTACGCACATCCTATCACCGTGTACACAAATGAACCGTTGAAGAAGATACTACATAAGTTGGACGGCTCCGGGCGTCTCCTTAAGCGGTCCATCGCTCTCAGAGTTCGATATCACTTACCCAACCAAGGAAGACCCTCCTGGCACAGCCTTTGGTTGACTTCATGGTTGAGACTGCCTTTATGGGTGAGCATCTCCCCACCTCTAGGAAGCAAAACGCACCAGAGGATAAAGACTCTCCCATTGAACTCCCATCCAACTGTTGGATCCTGTATACGGACGGATCAGCCACCAAGGAAAGAAGCGGAGGCTGGAATTGTACTAAAGCAAGCCCAGGAAGGAGAATATACTATGCAAGACGCCATCCGTTTCAAGTTCCCCTCCAATAATCAAGCGGAATATGAAGCCCTAATATTTGGCATTGAATTAGCCTCCTTCTATGGAGCAACTAGGGTGGCGGCCTTCTGCGACTCCCAACTCGTTGTCAAATAAGTAAAGGGAGAGTATAATGCCCAAGACCCCACCCTTGCCATGTATAGAGACCTGGTCCTAGATATGACGAAGAAGATGGAATTTTTCGAGCTCAAACAAATTGGCAGGGAGGATAACCAAGTCGCAGACGTTCTTTCCAAGCGGCTACCATGGATGTGTCTAAGACCGGTCCATATGTGGTTTATGCTGAGGAACCTGCGTACGAAAGACTACAAGTCATGCTCTTAGATGGAGAAGATAGATGCTGGATCGATGACTACATTGAATACATTGAGAAGGAAAAACTACCAGAAGATGAAGCTCGAGCCAAGCTTATCAAAAAGAGGTCCCCAAGGTTCGTGGTGATGAATGGAGTCCTCTACCGAAGATCTTTCCACGAAGCCCCACCTTTAAGGTGTGTCTATCCCAAGGAAATTGAGAACCTCTTGGCGAGAAGTACATGAAGGTGTTTGCGGCGGACACCGGGGGCGAACCTTAGGCGACAAAATCATATCGCTAGGGTACTATTGGCCAAACGAGGGAAGACGCGCACGCCTATGCTCGAAAATGTGACAAGTGCAGATTCTCGACATTCCCGGACTACGGCGGTTGAGCAAACACTTGTAATACCTACGTGGCCGTTTGATATGTGGGGGATCGACATCATCGGACCCTTCCCTCCCGCCCGTGGTAATTGCAAGTACGTGATAGTAGTTGTTGATTACTTCTCCAAGTGGATAGAAGCCAAGGCATTAGCCAAGATAACGGAAGAGAACGCGATCAACTTTGTCCATGACAACATACGGTGCGAGATTCGGCCTTCCACATACAATTGTCTACGATCATGGACTGCAATTCTCCACGGCATTCACTACAGAGTTGGGAAGAGTAAAAAGTTCGCCATGCAAAATCTTCGGTTAGCGAGACCACAAGGCAATGGCCAAGCGAAGCGGCAAACAAGGCGGTCCTAACCGCCCTTACCAAGAACCTTGAGGGACGCGAGGGTAGATGGTTGGACGAACTTCCCCTAGCCTTATGGGCATTCGCACAACCACCGGGGGCCAGCTTAGGGAAACCCCATTCGCACTAACCTTCGGTTCGAGGGCTATGGCACCAGCGGAGATGGCCATCCCTACGGTGAGAAATTCCCATTACGATGAGCAAGTCAACAAGGTCAATAGGCTCCTAGACCCGGACCTGATAGATGAGAAACGACTAGATGCACAGATGAGGATGGTGAATTACAAACAAAGGACCAAGGCGTATCACGATAAGAGGGTCATCAGAAGAGTATTCCAAGTAGGCGATTGGGTACTCAGAAAAATTGAAGCTGCTTTTGGTGAAAGAGCGAGACGAGAACAAGCTCTCCCCAAATTGGGAAGGTCCTTATATCATCACTCAAGTCATTCGAGAAGGGACCTACGGATTGAAGACCAAGGAGGGGAAGGACCTCAAGCATCCTGGCACTCCGATAACCTTAGAAAATATTATCACTAGTCTAGTTTATTTTACAGGTAGATTAGTTTCTTATTTCCTGTCTTTTAGTTTTGATTAGTTGATAGGATTGCGGTTCGTTGTAATCGCATTTCGGTTTTATGAAAGCGGTCTCTTCCGGCATGCAAAGCAACTATCAACTCTTCATACGAGACACCGAGAAGATGAGGACTGTATCCCCGACTCTTCTATATAACACACATCTGTCGAGGTCCACCTTGATTAAGGATACCAACGGCCAAGACCAAGGGTCCTCCTTGGCACGATGGCTTACAAGCACATCTGTCAAGGGTCCACCTTGATGAAGGATACCAACGGCCAAGACCAAGGGACCTCCTTGGCACGATGGCTTACAACACATCTGTCAAGGTCCACCTTGATTCGGGATACCAGCGGCCAAGACCAAGGGACCTCCTTGGCACGATGGCTTACAACACATCTGTCAAGGGTCCACCTTGATTCGGGATACCAACGGCCAAGACCAAGGGACCTCCTTGGCACGATGGCTTACAACAGCATCCTATCGAGTCCACCTTGATTCGGGATACCAAACATCCAAGACCAAAGGGACCTCCTTGGCATGATGGCTTACAACACATCTGTCGAGGGTCGCACCTTGATTCGGGATACCAACGACCAAGACCAAGGGACCTCCTTGGCCTGATGGCTTACAACACATCCTGTCAAGGGTCCACCTTGATTCAGGATACCAACAGCCAAGACCGAGGATTTTCCTCGGCCTGATGGCTTAACAAACGTCCTACCAAGAGTCCACTTTGATTCAGGATTACAACCCATTTACAGCCAAGGAAACTTTCCTCGGCCTAAATAACTTAAGGGTATAGTTAAAGCCGAGAGTCCTTCCTCGGCCTAACCACTTGCCCAACAAATTGGGAGCAAGGAACCTTCCTTGGATCCCACCTTCTTAAGTCTAGTGCCTCTGCCTAGCATACAAAAATATGAGCAAGTTATTGAAATAACATGAATCATGACAAAAGGATTTCCATTGATGTTCAAAAAATTACAAGTCCTATCATCTATTACAGAAAGCAAAGAAAAGAAAGCTATCCTAAGACTGCTGCCCGTCATCACAAGGCTTTTCGAGCCAGTCTTACGCTGATAGTGCCGGGGAGGAAGGACCGCTTGTTCGATAAGGGCATTAGTTTCCTCGGCCCCTCCTTCCATCTCGGCTTCCATGGCCTCGGGCTCTTCCTCATCTGGATCGCCTCCACCAAGTCTTTTTATATTGCCGGGGATGACGGAGGCCGGCCTCCAGCACTTCCTCGCAAGCTTGAGCATCCTTGGCGACCATTATCTCCAAGTTGCTTTCAGAAAAGGGGACCAAGTGGTGGAGAGCCCTGACTTCCTCGGCATATTGGTCCCGACAAATCAGCTGGGCAACCTTATTGATGTCCAAACCGGTGGAAGGGTCAGCCAAGATGCTCTGGGCCAAATGAAGATAACCATCTTCAAACATAGTGGCCGTCTGCTCGTCCACGGCATCTTTAAAGGCCGAGCTGGCCATCATCGACTCCTTGAAGGCCGAGCTCTCTTTGAACCGAGCAACGGCCTCTTCCTCCCTAGCCGGGAGGGTAGCTTCCAACCCTCTGCACCGGGCCTCAGCTTCCTCGGCCCTAGTTTGGACCTCGGCTTTTTCTTTCCTTGCCGTAGCAAGCTCTTCATTTTTCAGCCGGAGATGCTCCTCGGCTTTGATCTTCTCTTCCTCGGCCCTCTTCACCTCAGCCTCAACCTTGGCCTTGGCTGCCACGAGCTCAGCATCCTTGGCCTTTAAAAGCTTAGCCAAGGAAGCCTTGTCATTTTCACTCTTCACTTGGGCGGCCTTAGCCTCATTCAGGCGCCTAGCCTACTTCTTGGCCAAAACATTTTCATACGCCGTGACGGAAGCCAACTGAAAGAGAAATCGTTATTACAAAGGCAAACAAATATCAAGGGCAATAACCAAGAAAAGGATTAACATTTACCTCGGCGATTAAGAGTCCCTTGTGGTAGAGCAAGGTATCCTCATTGGGAGCCTCTTTACAAAATGCCTCGTAGGCATCCTCGTCCATAGCTCTCTGAATGGGAGCTCAGCCCAATCTTACTAAGGGTCCCTCCCTAGCTAACAGGGGAAGTCCCTTAAGACGGGGAACGTTGAGGGACATGCTCTTAGCCAGCTCGTCGGCCTCCTCAACGGTCTTGATATTTTGAATGGCTAAGGGAGGAGGAGCCTCAACATTGGGGGGACCCCAAGCGCGCTTGCCCGTTTAGCTGCAGGCTCCTCGGCGCTAACAGCTTGGGTTCTCTTGGAGCCAGATCTCCTTTGGACGAGGTCAGTTTCCTCGGTTTCTACCTCCTCGGCATCAACATGGAGGCTATGCCCCTCTACAGTTGATGGGTTGGTTCGTTCCTCGGATGCCGCTTCCTCGGCATTCACCTCTCCATGTAATTTAAGGGGAAGAGGTTGGTCACCCTGAACATTGAGCACCGAGTTGCGGGCGTTGGGCTTCTTCTCTCCTTTCCACCAAACCAGACTTCTTGATTTGCCTCCTCTTCCTCCTCACCAGCTCTTGGGGACTAAGTCTCTCCATGGCTATAGCTACTTCTTCCTCGGGTGTTAAGACTGAAAAGACAAGGAAAAAATGGTTAAGTACGAGCAGAAGAAGGAACATCCAAAACATAACTATGTACCAAGAGTTAAATATTTACATCCAACTATGTCTATCTCATCCAGACACTGGTCCCGGGGACGTTCAGTCTTGCACCTAGTGCAATCCTCGTGAAATACCAGGCCAGGGTGAACAGTCCAGTCATTAAAGCGTCTCCCCCTCTTTACGGTGACAAGGGGAGAAACCCCATCCTTCTTCCCCGGCATCAAACCTGCCTGAATATAATAATGGTCTGAGGATTCAACCACTGACCAATCAAGGACCCCCACCTCGGCAAATTCTTCTAGGCGTTTGATCAAGGCCGGGGTCCATTCATATTGTTGGACGGGAAAGGAGGAAGTTGGACCCTTACAAGGAGACTGGAACTCCCATCCTTGGCGGCTCTCAACCCTTATAACATGGCTATCCCAGCCGGCAACTTTGCTAGACATAGGGAGGAGCAGCTTCGGTTTTTTGGACGCGCTCTTAATGACGAGGAGCCAACTCTCCTTGACAAATTGAACATTGTAGGGGAATCAAAAATGAAAGGGGGAGTTCATTCAATAGTCAAGAAAGTTCATATAAAATACAAAGAAAACCAAAGACTTGAAGTTTTGAGAATTTATGAAGAAAAGCTTCATTCTTTAACAATGGTGGTTCATCTTTTCTTGGCATATTCCAGATTCTTCCCAACAAACCCTAGAAAGCGGGAAATCAGAGTCAAAATGCACAAAAGGAAAGAGATTTCATACCTGAGTATGGAGAAATTGATGAAATCACAATAGGACGCTAGCTCGCCGGAAACTGGGTTCGAACAAGATCAAGATCACCGGAATGCTTGTCGCCTGAAACCTTGTTACTCGCTCTCAAATACTTGGGGTTTGTAAAGAGTGAAATGAGAAGGGTTTAGCTTTTTATAACCCCTTAATCGGGTCAAACCCATGGGTAAAGCTAAAATTCGGGTCTGGCGCCCCAAAAATTAAATGCAAAATGATGGTTTCGAGGCATGACAAGACTGGGGGGCCCCAGAATGGCAATCGTCAGTTATACGAAGCGACGCCGAGGGCACGTGTCGAACCCGTTTGTATTCCATATGCCGAGGACGAGGTGACTTTCTACTCGTCCTAATTCGAGCTAGAAAGTCGGGGGCAACTGAACAGTATAAACCGAGATACGAACATGGGTTTGCTCAAGCTGGGCCTAATTGAATTGGGCCATGAATATTATCTAAATAACCAAGTATCAGGGCCGAGTAAGGTCTTCCTTGTATGACGAGGAACGTTTATCTCGGCCTTATGTCAACATGCTTGGGCGGTTATGCCGCAAGTGACGAGGAAAGAAAAGTTCTTACCTCGGCATTCCATCACCATGACGAGGAAACAAAATCATTTACCCCGGCACATCTCCGTGTCGGCCAATCTCCAAATGACGAGGAAGCAGAATCATTTACCTCGGTCTATTTGCCAAAGCCGAGGTAAAACATTTGTGTTCCTCGGCGTTCCGGCTAGCAGGATATACAGTCCTTATACAACAAGGATTACACATTCATGATTCAATCAGGATTGTAACCAACTACACCAATCCAAGTCAAACAATTACTCCTCAACAGATATAATTCTCTTAGGATTACATCTTATCTCTTCACAAGTTTACTTCAACATGGATTCTATCAATCCATCCCTATAATTTTTTTCATTTGTTTTCTCATATACAAACCGTGAACTTACTCTCACGCCGGAGGGCCTTTAGCCGGATCCGCCCCGGCTTAGTTTACGTGTTTTCTCTTATTTTCAGGCCTTGCAATCACCGGAGCAATCATCGCTTGGATTTGGGCTGATTTGACGATTTTGGCATCATCAATGAACGATGACGGTTTTTATAGGATTTGATTATTTTAGGTTGGACAAAGAAATGATATAATTATTTTTATTGAAAACCATAGTTTACTCTAGAAAATTCATTCCTTGTTAAACAATTAATTAACTTTATACGTAGCTGTAGCTAGATAAGTAAAATTTATAGTGTAAATAGTCCTAAAATATTTAATTAATCAACTCCTAAAATTATGGAAGGATATTTATGTCAATTTATAAAAATTGTAGTGAATATGCAATTGTTGTAGTGATAATAACCCCTCCCATAATTATAGATTGAATATTGTATACCAGAGAGAACAATCTCCATCAAACTGCCTCTCTCTTTCCTTATATGGCTTCCCTAGAGATGCTCAGCCGGTTCTGAACTAGTGGTTCATGAAATCGGGTATATATGAACCGGAATCGGACCGGATATAGACGGTTCACGGTTTCGAACCGTCTGTACGGTTCCGGTTTTGAACCGTGATTTTCAAAAAAAAAAATTGTTTTTTATTTGTTATATTTTTTGATATTTATCTTTTTTATATACCTTTTTGTAAAAAATATCAGTAATAAAAAAAGTATAAAATATTATTTCCTAGTCAATAAAAAATTAATAAAAAAATAAAAAAATAACGAGTAGTCCGTCCCTCTTTTCTTTTATATACTTTCATTTGTTTAATTTTTTTCTATCTTTTTTTATATGCCTTTTTGAAAAAAATATCACTATTAAACAAAAGTCTAAAATATTATTTCCTATCAATAATTAAGAAAATAATTGTCAGGTATATGAGAATACTCACCCACTTCAATAAATTGAGGCCTTTTGTGGGTTATCCAAAAATAAATACGTGTGGAGTGGGCCCAAAGCGGACAATATCATACTAATGTGGAGAATGGGGGTGGTGATCATGGTCCCAAAAAATGGTATTAGAGCCATGGCTCGGATGAGTCCGACCAGGTGAACCGTGTGTGTGCGAATATAGGGTGAAATTTCCCTTGTGTGACATTGCGAATTGAGTCTTGCAATCGAAAGACATCCTAATCAAGCAAAGCAACCTGTGGACCATAGCGGCAGTTGGTACAAGCTTTCGCGAGATATGGTCATAGGAGACATTACGAGCCAGAACGGTGAGGTCCTTGGTTTGAGGGGAGGATTGTTGGGGTGCAACTCAAAGTCTCACATCTGAAATTGAGAAAATAGTTATCGGGTATATTGAGAAAATAGTTATAAGGTATATGAGACCACCCACCCACTTCATTAGACTGGGGTCTTTTGGGTTTACCCAAAAACAAATTCGTGCGGGCTAAGCCCAAAGCGAAAAATATCATACTAATGTAAAGAGTGGTGGTGGTGATCACGGTCCCATTATCATCCACAATAAAATGTCACATTGACAAGAAACAATTCTACGTTTCCTAAGAATACTCCCTCTGTACTATTTAAAGGTTCAATTTTTTTTTCAAAAGGCCATCTCATCTATAGGTTCAAGATCTCAAAATGAATTTTATTAATACTAATTTATTTGTGGAGCCCACATATCATAGTTACAGTAGTTATCCGGTAGTTGTTTTCAACCCACTTTCTTACAACTCTTTGTATTGATTAAATTTTATGAGTGTTGAAGATCAATTACTGGTTAACGTGTGCATTATAACTGTAATTGATTATCTATCTAATTCTTCCGCTACATCACGTACCCCACTTTTATACTTATAACACTTAGCCTAATTATATTTTTTCTTAAGTTTCAAATCCAATTAATTTTTTGAAGCTCTTTAGATGAGATGGAGGGAGTACTCATTTGGTAAAAGCATGTCTCTAAATTTAGACAAATGGAAAAGTAAGTGTGTCTACTTTTTTTTTTGGGGCGCTCTAAATTTGAAATAAATTTTAGGACACTTAATTACTCGATTTGAAAAGTGAAATAACATAAGGAAAAAAAGAAAAAAAAATAAATGTTTAGTTTTGTTTTGTTTCCGGTAGTGATTGACATATATCACGTGCGTTAGTTTAGAAAACAAAAAACGGCTAGAAGAAAACAGAAAGAAAAAAAAATCAAGAACAAGAACAAGAAAATGCAAGAAAGAAGAAAACTAAGACTGGATTGCATGTATAAATATACTTGTAAGACAACTGTAAGCAATTTATGAAGGTCAACCATTCTCTCAATTAAGAAGTCACTCAACCAAAAAACATACTTGGATTGTGCACTCAATCATGGCCGGCCACCGGAAGAAGAACAAAAGAGAAGCAATTCCATTGTTGTCAATGTCAGAAATGGTTTCAAACAGTCGAGGGAATCAAAGATCACAATAAGGACGTTCATAAAAATTCTCGAAACGTGAATGTCTAAAGTGCTACAATGTGTTCTCCACCAGGGCTCTTCTCGATGTACATGTTTATGTTTGCAATGGGGGACAACAAGCTGCACAAGAAACCTAGCCATAGCCGTTGTTCCATCCTACCCCTAACCCCCCCCCCCAACTTCTCCTCTTTTCTTTTTTTCTTCATACCTTGTTCTTAACCCCCACCCCGTGTGCCCTAAACCTAACCCTATCTCTACCCCTACCCCTTCAATCTCCATCTTCTTTTTCCAATTTTTTTTTCATCATTGCCATTTCTTCATTTGCGTAACACCGCCCCCATGTTGTTACTGAGTTTGATGATTATAAAAAAAAATCTTCAATTTTCGCTTATTGTGAAATTTTTCAAAAGGAATTATGCATTTTTAGTTTCCTCCAATATTTTAAAAAAGAAATTAAAAAATGTAAACAACAATGAAAATGAAAAAGATGTATTGAACTGCGGACAAACTTAAACTTTAAAAAAATGGCAATTCTTTGTCTTTATTGTTAAAGTATATTTGTATATATCTCAGTTATTTTGTATATATTGTGGCATATATTTGATAGGTAGAAATATTATTAGATTAGAAAGTGTATCCCTATAATTTAGGATCTACAATGCTAGGAATTATGTATATATTGATTATTGAGGTGAATGGAAAAGGATACGGAGTCATATTCTTTCATGGTATCAGAGCCTGGTTATAAAGGATTTGTAAAGGGGTTTGATAACACAAATGTTTAACATGAAAAATATTGTGTAGATTGGACGTCATTTGTAATGCATGATGCCAAAAATGAGGAGGCAATGAGGCATGAACAAGTAAAGTTCTCATGATGTTGTTTATGGTACGTATCATGCGTTCGGCTTTTCCATTTTGGGAGGAAGTGTATGGATATGAAAGCCTAAAATCTAACCCATTTAATTTGCAAAAATCCCAAAATTTTTTGTTATCGAACTCGCGACCATTGTCACATTGAATGGTTTTGATATCTCTTTCAAATTGAGTTTTAACAAAGGCCCGAAATTGTAAGAAAGTGTCATAAACCTGGGATTTGCAAGCGAGAGGAAAGGTCCACACAAAATTGGAAAAAGAATCAAGGAATACAAGATAGTACCTATGTACAACCGAACTCAAAATAGGGGACGTCCATAAATCACAATGAATTATATCAAAAGGCATGGAAGTAAAGGAATTAGAAGGAAAACACGGTAACTTTATATGTTTACCAAGAGTGCATGACTGGCACAGTAGAATTACTAATCCGATTACAACCAATAAAATTACTCTTCCTAAGAGAGTCAAAAACCGGGCACCCGGGTGACCTAAACGGTCATGCCATAGAGAAGGACTAATAACCGAAAAAGAAAATGGAGATGTTGTGGATGTTGAAAAAGCAGAGTGACATGGGTAGAGATCGCCTTGACTATCACATCTCATTAGGTGCGTCCCCGTCCAGAAATCCTTCACAGAAAACACAAAAGGATCAAATTCAACAGAGATCGAATTATCACGAGTAAATTGACGAACAAAAATTAGGTTTCTAATGATATTGGGAGCATGAAGGACATTTTTTAAAGAGAACGGACGAGACTTAGAAGACACAGAAGCATGACCATAACCCAAAATAGAAATGTGACTGCCATCACCACAATAATGCCATTATTATGAAAATTGCCCAAATTGAAATAAGACGTAAGCGTACCTTGGTTAGAGGTCATGTGATTTGTAGCACCCGTATCAAAAAGCCAAGTAGGAGCCGGAGGATTCAGACTGAGAGAGTGCATGCCCGCTTCAATATTTATTGGAGTAGACGAAGTAGAAGCAGAATAAAGCTGAGGGGAACCACTGCCAAAATTGGAACGAGACCCAAGTACACTAGATTGGGCTTGCTGTAAATGAGGGGAGGGCTGCTGGAAATTGGGTTGCTAGAAATTGGGCCTAGCCCAAGGCTGACTTGGGTAAGGACAAGGGGGTGTGGCCAATGGGTACTGAGGAGCCCAATGCTGAAAACCCCATCCAGTCGGCTCTTGCTGCCAAGAACGATATGGCTGTCCAGCTTGTTATTGACGACTATGGAGCGGCCACCTCCGTTGTTCCCGCCACCGTTGCCCGATCGATTACCGCCATTCCCGCCGCCATTACCACTTTGATTTTTCCCCTTTATTACTTCGATTATCTCCCCCATTTTCTTACCTGAATTACCTCCCTTGCCTTGACCTTTTGAATCGCCGCCACCTCTGCCTTGTGGACCAAAAACATAGCCTTAACCAGACTCGTTGATCTGCTTGGTATGACCGGCATTCATGGCTGAATGATGTGCAATTGCGGCTTTCTTAGCGAGACCTGATTCTTCAAGGCACAACATTGACCGAGCATTGGAGAAGGAGGGGAGTGGGTCACGGTGATGGATAAGAGTACCAACGCCATTGTATGCCTCGGTGAGGCCAGCGACCATCTGAAGGACCATCCGATTATCCAAAACAGGAGTTCCCACATTCCTAAGTTGATCAAACAGTAGCTTAAGGCGTTGACAATATGCAGAAGCACTCGGAAATTCCTCCATAGTAGTGGAGGAAACTCCTGCTCAAGAGTAACGGCGCGAGAATTACGGTTGTCCTCAAAAATCTCACACAATCTGTCCCACGCAGCCATAGTCATCTAGCCCGGAACCAGAATTGTTTTAACGAGATCTGTAGATATTGTGGAATAGATCCACTGAAGCACAGTTGAGTCTAGAGTGTCCCATAACTCTTGCTCTTCATCATTCAAAGGAGCCTTGACCTTTTTCGACGGGATGATGTGGTGTAGGACTCGACAGGACTTTGCATGAACACAGAAAAGTTCAACCCACGTTGAGTACTCAACATTCTCGAGATCAAGGATCACCGGCACATTGTTTTTCACGTTTGAGATGGCAAGTGTAGGGTGAAATCCGGATTTGGAAGAGGAAGTCATTGGTGTTTGCTAAGAAGACACGGCAAAGACATGAGGAAAAGAAAATAAGAACGATAAACAAAGGAGATTATTTCTCGTGCAGGCATGACTAGTTGTAAACTGGCAGCAACCCCGGTTGATACTTAGTGTAAATTAAGTGCCACGTCTTTGGAGCTGTTTGCTGATCCATTTTTGTACCGTAGTCTAGCCGGTGCACTACAATATTTGACTTTTACTCGGCCTGGTATTTCTTATGCGGTTCAACAAATCTGCCTCCATATGCATGCATCGATGGTTTCTCATATGAATGCGTTAAAATGCATTATTAGGTATCTTCAGGGTACCCTTACTCTTGGGTTGCATCTTACATCCTCCACTACATCCACTCTTTTGTCTTATACCGATGCTGATTGGGGTGGATGTCCTGATACCCGCCGGTCTACATCAGGATATTGTGTGTTTCTTGGTGATAATTTGATTTCGTGGTCGTCTAAACGACAACCGACTTTATCCCGATCTAGTACTGAGGCAGAATATAGAGGGGTAGCTAATGTGGTGTCCGAATCTTGATAGCTGTGCAATCTTCTGTTAGAGTTACATGTGCCTATTCAAAAAGCTACCATATTGATATGGACATTCATTTTGTTAGAGAAAAAGTGGCTCGGGGCGAAGTTCATATTTTACATGTCCCCTCCTGATTTCAGATTGCCAACATATTTACTAAAGGGATTCCACTTGTTTTGTTTGAAGATTTTTGGTCCAATCTCAACGTTCGTCCTCCTCACGTTTCGACTGTGGGGGAGTGTTAAAGTATATTTGTATATACCTCGGTTATTTTGTATATATTGTGGCATATATTTGATAGGTAGAAATATTATTAGATTAGGAAGTGTATCCCTATAATTTAGGATCTACAATGCTAGGAATTATGTATATATTGATTATTGAGGTGAATGGAAAAGGATACGGAGTCATATTCTTTCATTTATAAAGAATTTCATCATGAGAAGTAGATGAGTTGTTAGCCCATGCAAATTATGTTTAAATGTGTATACAAACACAAGTGTTGCATAAAAAGCAAAATTGCTATGCAGGCCTCAGAAACATCAATTCTGGGTAGGTGGAGAAAAGGGATTTGGTTTAAAGGCAATCCTTGAACATGTGCAATTGAAAATACACAATAGCAAACATAGACTCACAAATGGCGGTAAATTAATATTCAAAAGTACAGTCAACAGTTTATGCAATGTGAAAAGTAAAAAAGAAGGCCAGCCCTTCATCTAATGCAGGTATTCTAAGTAACTTAGGTATTGTGTTACTTGAAGGCATAGGTAGATCACTGAAATTATTGAACATAAGGGTTTAAATCTGTTGTTTTCTAACCATAAATACCTCCTATATCTGTAATTTGTATTGATTGATTAAAATGAACATAAAAAATAAACTCAAGACCCAAGGCCACACAGAAGATGAACTACACAAAGCCAGGACAACCAATAAAAATTATTACAGAAAACAACAGAAGTGGCACACCCGAAACATAAAATAGAAACATCTTTGTTTCTATTTTCATGTAAATGCATAGTCGAATATACATTCTTCCTTTTTTTCAATTCAATATGTAATAGAAACGTTTACAATTCTATAATATACTCCCTCTGTCCCGTTTATAGGTTCACCATTTTGAGCATGACACGCAAATTAAGGAAAAAGGTAAGTGGAGAAAGTGTTGTGAGTGTAAAAGTAAAATAAGAGAGAGAATGAGTGGAGAGAATAGTAAATTTGAAAAGTGTTGTGAGTATAAAAGTGAAATAGGAGAGAGAATGAGTGGGTGGAATAGTAAAGATTCTTTGCCATTTTAAGAAATGTGAAGCTTTTAACGGGACACCCGTTTTGGCAAAAAGTGAAGCTATCAATGGGACGGAGGGAGTATATATATATATTTGTAATATCTTGTTAAATTTCCTTTTTTTTTATTTATCTTGTTGTGTCATTTTTATCCATTGGCCAAAAATATTAGAAAGAAGAAAATATAAAGTTATATTAGTGCTTTTTTTTCAAGTGAATAACTCTCGTTTGATTGGCATAAAAAAATAATATGTTCTTTTCACCACCGAATTTTGTTTCTGAACTAGTACTCAAATGCCCGTGCCATTGGCACGGGTCAGTATGGAAAGGGAGACAGTATGGAAAGAGAAAGATGTGGGAAAATTGAAATCGCATGCTAACTAACTAACTACTCACATCACTATCTATTGTACCCTATCAATTACTAATATCCAGAAAGAGTGTCTAATTAGACAACTCTCCCTTCTTTAGGCTTTCTTCATTCCTCTTGACCTTTCTCACTTTCCCCTGGATCCATCAATAATTGCCTAGCTTGGTTCATCATGTACTTCCCCATCCTCAGCTCGTTCTAGTTTCCGCCTCATAAAGTGTTGGGTTTTGGGGTTACAAACGCAGCAGAAAATTTAACAAAGAACATCAAAACCCTAGCCCTTAGATATGTCTAGCATGAAGAGATTAGAAAACTATGAAATAGAATTACATACCTTTAATGCGATTTCGTTTATCAATGTAGATCTCAAAATTCAAGCCTTGAACTTTGATGTCGAATCTTCTAATTTTTCCTTCTTCGAACTTGGTGATGAAATCAACAATGGAGCTTCAAGTCCTAGGAGATAAAGCAACCTCCCTCTAATGGTGATCCACACGCGAACGAACCAAGAACTCCTTCTTGTTGGATTGCTAGATGATCCTCTTGATTATTGAAACACTTTTCAATAATCTATGGCTAATATGGAATTAAATCTAGGGTGTTTAGATCTTTGATTCACAATCAAAATCAAGATAATTGTGTTTATCAAGCCCTAAAATTCGTGTGTTATGGCTGGGGAAAAAGGGCATATTTATACTTTATAAATAACCCTAACAATTAGGGAGAAAAGCCCTTTTCTGAAGCCAAAACGGATTGCTAAAACGGGTGCTGGGCGGTCGTCCACCAAGGGCTGGGCAGTCGCCCAGTTGTACAGCGCTTTTGCCTTATTTCGAAAACCCAACATGGGCGGTCGCCCACTTGTACAGTCTTTCATGCATTGTTTCGAAATCCTCCTAAGCGGTCACCCATGTTCACTTCGGCGGTCGCCCAAGTCAACAGTTGACTTGTGGGCGGTCGCCCACATGAACCTCAGCGGTCACCCAAGAGTCCAGATTCCATAATTTCAGCCTGAATCAAATTCGTTATTTGTGTGTGACCCACAAGGAATTATATAATGTTGGTAGTAAGTCAAAACATGACATCACAAGATATAAGTGGTTTCTAGCAAACCATTATATCCACCAAATTAATATAACATCAAAGCTTGATTCCTCGATATATCAAATGTCACAATCCCTTTGTCCACGATGTCCAATCGAACATGAGTCATGGTCTATGTCAACTCATCTTGTTCAATGCTTTTTCGATTCCGAATATGTTGATAATCCAAGTGCATTTGATCTCTATCAAATCTCTTGAGTATGGCCATACATTTCATCAACACTATTCATCGAGGGGCCCAAGCAGACATCTCTCTTCATAAGAGGGACAAATCCCGTTCTTGACTTATAATTCTTCCCTACATGAATTCGATCGTGCTGACATAGCCCTTATTGCTATCCGATTAAAGATAGTGTTAGACTATATCAAACACGATCTTCACCATGTGGAAGACGTTGATAATCTCAGGTATAAAGGATCCAATAACACGACTGAGATTTAATCATGACAATAGACCATGTCATAAATCTCATAAGTAGGTCATGTCCAATACTTGTTCTCTAGCAAGTATCCATAAGTGTAATGTGCATCTCCATGCATATAATCATCTATATGATTATCCATTATCAACTTATACTAGTTGTTCACAACAACTAGGGACGCAGTTCAGTATAATAAATGCAAACATATAATGAACAGAATAAACATGTACTCTATAATAAATGATAAAGATGATACATAACGGTTCAAACATAACTATAGCCTAGGGTTACACCAATAATCTCCCACTTGCACTAGGCTCCATCTATGTATCTAATACATATGGACCTCACATGACCATCATGCTTTGCTTGTGCGAAGGGCTTTGTAAGCGGATCCCCAATGTTATCATCGGTTGATACTTTGCATATCTTAACGTCTCCCCGATCAATGAACTCTCGAATGAGGTGGAAACGTCTAAGTATATGTTTGGATCGCTGATGTGACATTGGTTCTTTTGCTTGCGCAATGGCACCATTATTGTCACAATAAAGTTCCACCGGATTATTGATACTCGAAACAACTTCCATGTCACTAATGAACTTCTTGATCCAAACTGCCTCCTTAGCTGCATCAGATGCCGCTATATATTTGGCCTCAGTAGTAGAATCGGCAATAGTACTCTGCTTGGAACTCTTCCAACATATCGCATATCCGTTAAGCATAAACACAAATCCCGACTGCGATCGAAAATCATCCTTATCAGTTTGGAAGCTAGCATCTGTGTAACCTCTTACAACAAGATCTTCTTCCATCCCTCCAAATACCAAGAATGCATCCTTAGTCCTTCTTAAGTACTTTAGGATCGTCTTGACTGCCATCCAATGGTTCTCACCAGGATCAGATTGGTAACGACTTGTCATGCTCAAAGCATACGAGACGTCGGGTCTAGTACAAATCATAGCGTACATGATAGTTCTAATAGCCGAAGCGTATGGAACTTCATTCATCCTCTTTCGCTCATCAGTTGTCTTAGGACACTGCGTCTTGCTAAGAATAACACCATGACCCATTGGCAAGTTTCCTCTCTTAGAATTTTTCATTTTGAATCTTCTAAGAACCTTGTCAATATAGGTACTTTGACTCAAACCAATCATCCTCTTAGATCTATCTCTATAGATCTTGATACCAAGGATGTAAGCGAATTCACCCATATCATTCATTGAGAAACACTTCCCTAACCAAGACTTGACAGTCTCAAGAGCAGGAATGTCATTTCCAATGAGTAAGATATCATCGACATACAATAAGAGAAATAGCACAATGCTCCCACTGAGTTTCATGTATACATAAGGTTCATCTTCGTTCTTGATAAAACTAAACTCTTTGATTTTCTCATCGAACCGAAGATTCCAACTCCTAGAAGCTTGCTTCAATCCATAAATGGATCTCTGCAACTTGCACACCTTGTTAGAATTTCTTAGATCTACAAAACCTTCGGGTTGTGTCATATACACATCGTCTAGCAGTTTTCCATTATGGAAAACGGTTTTGACATTCATTTGCCATATCTCATAGTCATAATATGCGGCTATGGCAATCAAAATTCTAACAGACTTAAGCATGGTAACAGGCGAGAAGGTTTCCTCATAGTCTACACCATGAGTTTGCCTATATCCCTTTGCTACAAGCCTAGCCTTGTAAGTATGCACCTTTCCATCCATGTCAGTCTTCTTCTTGAAGACCCACTTGCACCCTATGGTTTTTACACCTTTGGGTGGCTCAATCAAGTTCCAAACTTGATTATCCGACATGGATTGCAATTCAGATTTCATGGCTTCTAGCCATTTGTCCGAATCGGGATCGGACATCGCCTCTTGATAGGAAGTAGGTTCGTCATTCTCAATGACTTCCACTTCATTACTTTCCGACACGAGAAATCGATATCTCTCGGGTGCGGATCGTAACCTATCCGATCTATGATGGACTTGTGGATCTTGACCGGTTCCACAACTTCTTGTGGATTTGGTTCAGTCTCTACTATCGGTTCATGTTATTTTCGGGTTTTTGAACTTCTTCAAGATCAATTTTACTCCCACTAGATACTTTATTGAGAAACTATTTCTCAAGAAAAGTACCATATTGAGCAACAAACACTTTGTTCTCAACGTGGTTGTAAAAGTAATACCCTTTGGTTTCCTTAGGGTAACCAATGAAAATAACCTTGTCAGATTTAGGTACTAACTTATCAGAGACAAGTCTCTTCACATAAGCTTCGCAACCCTAAATCTTCATGAAAGACAAACTAGGTTTTCTTCCATTCCACATCTCATGTGGGGTCTTAGGAGCCGATTTAGTAGCCACTTTATTCAGTGTGAACGCAGTAGTCTCTAATACATGTCCCCAAAAGGATATAGAAAGGTCTACTTGACTCATCATCGAACGAACCGTATCTAATAGGGTTCTATTCCTCCTCTCGGAAACACCATTCCATTGAGGCATTCCGGGTGAAGTCAACTCTGAAACAATTCCACAGTTTTTGAGATGATCGTCAAACTCTTGGCTCAAATACTCACCACCACGATCGGATCGAAGTGCTTTAATTGTTTTGCCAAGTTGATTTTGTACTTCATTTTGAAATGTTCTAAACATC
The DNA here is from genome assembly GCA_022495995.1 of Adenophora triphylla var. japonica. Taxonomy (NCBI): domain Eukaryota; kingdom Viridiplantae; phylum Streptophyta; class Magnoliopsida; order Asterales; family Campanulaceae; genus Adenophora; species Adenophora triphylla. The sequence continues at coordinate 80,321 of JAFEMH010006527.1, forward strand.
TCAAACGATTCACTCTTTGACTTCATTAGATAGACATAGCCATATCTAGATAAGTCATCGGTGAATGTAATGAAATACCGAAATCCTCCCCTAGCAATGCTGCTCGAGTTGTTCACGTCATTCGGTTTAGACTTCTTGTCCACATGATAAACATTTTCAACACTATTTTGTTTCTCATCAACATCAAGAACTTAAAGGCCATTAAATGAATTTTCAATACCATAAAGCATATCATTTAAATAAATATAAAAATTCTTATTCTTATTAAGAAAATTATACCCTTCATTATCCAAACAAGAAACAGAAATAATATTCCCACTCAAATCCGGAACATAGTAACAATTGTTCAAAACAAGTACTAAGCCACTAGGTAAAGTTACATCATATGTCCATACGGCTAATGCAGCAACTCTTGCTCCATTCCCCACACGTAGGTCAACTTCACCTTGTTGAGTAGCTTCCTATTTCTCAGTCCCTGCACATTTAAACAAATGTGAGATCCACATCCGGTATCTAATGCCCATGAACTAGAAACAGAAAGGAAAATATCTATCATATAGATACCTGAATCAGCAGCAATCGTATTGCCCTTCTTCGCCTTTAGGACTTCCTTGTAAGCCTTGCATTTGCGCTTCCAATGACCAACCTCTTGGAAATGGTAGCAAACCGCATCCTTTTGAGATGCCTTGGGAGCCTCTCCGGCGATGGCAACTTTTGCCTTAGGCTTAGCAACACTTGCTTTACCTTTGCCATCTTTCTTGAACCCTTTGCCTTTGTTAACCATTAACACAGTATCGGTTCGAGGCTTCTTGATATTCTTCTCTGCGGTGTTAAGCATCGCATGCAATTTCGAGAGATTCTTATCCATGCCAGTCATGTGATAGTGCATAATAAATGACCATAACTTTCAGGCAATGAATTCAATATCAAATCTGTGGCGAGTTCCAAACTCATCGGATTTCCAAGCCTTTCGAGACGCTCAATGTGACCCTTCATCTTAAGGACATGAGCTCCCACCGATTGCCCCTGTTGCATCTTGCATGTAGTTAGGGCCTTAACCACATCAAACTGCTCATTTCTTGCTTGCACTTGGAACATTTCCTTTAAGCGCTCAGCAAGATCAAATGCTGCATCTATGTGCTCAAGGTCCTTCTGAAGAGCCTTAGACATAGTGGCAAGCATAAGGCATGCAAAATCTGTAGAATCATCATTATGTTTCTTATGTGCATCCCTATCTGCTCTAGAAGCATTTGCAGCAGGTTGAGGTGGAATGGGTTCATTGAGAACGTACAGTTTCTTCTCTTGCTTTAGAACAATTCTAAAGCTTCTGATCCAATCAGAATAGTTTGTACCGTTCTCCTCAAGCTTGTCCTTCTCAAGGACTGATCGCAGTGACAGGGGTTGATTATTGTGATTAGCCATTCTACAATAAAATATGCAAACAATATAAACATATATCAATATCAACACATTTATCATCTAAGAGCAAATTAACGTATTTCATAAATACTCCCACTAAATTATACACCTTCAAATACAAACATGTATCATATAATCATAGTAGGCTAAGATCCATATTTCACTTGATTTTGGTTTAACTGAGTCAATGCCCAAAATCAAGCTATTTAGGTAGAAACATCAATCATATCACTATATGACTCTTAGATCTTTTATGAGATTTTCTTAGACATCATATGTCAAAAACATGTTTTAAATCTCATCTATGCCTTTGGTCAAATCTCATTTGAAAGCACCAATTAAGTCAAAACCTTTTTCAAACATATGAGACATGGAACGATGCTGTAAGTACCCAAATCCGGATCGCCAAAATCTGTTAGAAGTTAATCGGAATCCGTTAACTGGCCCGCTCCAGGCTAATCGGAACCCGTTACGCTCCCCGTTCTCAAGCCAACGAGATGTCCCGGGACTGCCCCGTGCATCCCAACGTCGAAGCGTACTCAACACACGTCGTCGCACGTAAAAGTACAGCTTTCCCTGAAAAACGCACTTTCCGGGGGCATTTCGGACATTTTTCGGACAATTATTTTAAAAACGGACAAAACCGGGGATAATGACACGAACTTCCACGAACCTGGTGAGTCACAGGACACATGGCACGCATGCCACAGCTCCCTCGTCAACATCAATCAAAAATCAATGAGAAAAGACTAAAATACCCCTGGTATGCAGTCCAAGTCCGGTCGGACTCTTTTGCAGACAATCCTGAATTGCCAGCAAGCCCCTCCAATTTCCAAAGTTTCACAAAACCCCCTGGAATTCAGCCTCAGTCCGTCCGGACTCTTTCTGAAATTTCACCTATAAATACAGAATGCTGTAAAGCATTTTGACAACAACAAAATTCATCCATTTTCACCTCAAGCCAAGACCCAAACTGATTTCCACCTTCCCCGAGCCCCGTTTTGCCTCAATTTGCGTGAAAACTCTGCGTTTCAACCAAACACGAACCAAAGCACCTCGAAACACCGTTCCAAACACCTTTTCGTATCCCGTATACGCCCACCGAGCCAAATGAGTTGACCCTAGCCATAGGTAGCTCCCTCTCCCCCTAAACTCTCGTTCCATCTCGGTTTATGCGCCAGTCGCTACAACCATTTCGGACAACGTTGTTGAAATGTAGATGTCACCGTCTAACGGGGTCCGATACGTTTTAGTCCCTGATCCTCTTCTCTTCCCGTAAAAGAAGTAATCTCGGTTAAAACGGCGTTTCGGCCCCGTTCCGTTACTTTTTATGTCATTTACAAACTCCGGATCGTTTGATCAGTCGAACGTCATTTACTTTCATGTCATTTACCAATTTCGGATCGTTTGATCCGTCGAACGTCATTTACTTTCACGCAACTTTACAATTCCGAGCTGTTTGGCTCGTCGAACGCACTTTACAATTCCGGGTCGTTTGATTCCGTCGATACCTCACTTTAAATACTGTCATTTACAAGTCCGAGTCGTTTGGTTCGTGATAGTATTTACTTATCAAGAGTCCGAGTCGCAAAACGATTCGTTGATCGCATATCATTTAATGCCTTTTTCCCGTAAAATCGCTAACAATGTAATGCCCGGTTCAAAATCGGAGTTCGACATTCGAACTCTCTTTCAAAACGCGCGAAATGACGTTTGGCATCCAAACGCTCATCTTCAAACTTAAAAGCCGACTTTTGAAATTCAAAATCATTTAATGCCTTTTTCCCGTAAAAACGCTAACAATAACACGCCCGGTTCAAAACCGGAGTTCGACATTAGAACTCTCTTTTAAAATGCGTGAAATGACGTTTGGCATCCAAACGCTCATCTTCAAACATAAAAGCCGATTTTTGACATTCAAAATTATTTAATGCTTTTTTCCCGTAAAATCGCTAACAATGACATGCCCAGTTCAAAACCGGAGTTCGACATTCGAACTCTCTTTCAAAACGCGCGAAATGACGTTTGGCATCCAAACGCTCATCTTCAAAATTCGACGTTTGACATTCAAACGCTCTTTTCTTAAAAGTCAACATTTGACACTTAAGTTAAACAGTTAAAATCAGCATTCGCGCCACTTTTCCTAAAACTTCCAAAACCGACGTTTGACATTCAAACGCTCGCCTTTTCAAACAAAATCACATAATCAACGTTTGACATTCAAACCAAGATTAAGCTTGAAATTCAAGCCCCCATTTCAAAATGCAAACACACACACACACGCACACATTTTCGAGAAAGGTAGAAAGACTCGTCATACGAGGCGTTTCGGGTGATCTCAAAATACTCTTCCCGAAACGTAACGTGACCTCCGAACATAACAATCTCTGGTACTAAAAAAAGCTTTTTACTCATTTTTGCTACCAATAAAAATTACACCCTGTTTTCAAAGCCTTTTCCTAAGTTTTTGCTGCCAATAAAAACGACACCATTTTCAACCAAAAGCCGTTTCTCAACGTTTGGGCTCAAAATACAAAAACCGCGTGGCGACTCCTCTCCTTCCAAAAAGCGAGGTCTCAGACACCAACCCTCCGCGAAAGACAACCGCCTTTCCGCCGCGTGCGAAAATCCGGGTAATTTCAGTTGGCGACTCCGCTGGGGACTTGGATATTTTTTTCAAAACTACCGTTGTTTTCAAAAAAGCCTTCTGTGGGTCAAACTTTCGTTTACCCTTCCTCGTTTTCATGTGCGTGTGTTACTTTAAACCTCGAACGGTTTTTTTCAGGGTGTTACATTATCGTCTTTTTCAAAATCATAACATGTTCATGCATTCCCGTTCATACTTGATTTTCATGTTACATTTTGAACTGTGCATAAAATTCTTTAAGACACATTCTGAAAAAAATCTCTGTTTTACTCAGAAAAAGAATTTTAGTGACCGCACACTACTCGCACTTGCTACCTCGGTACATCGCACTTCACGTGCACTTGCTGCCTCGGTACACTGCACACTACGACCCATAACTCGGGATGACCATTCGGGCTGCAACTCGGTTATTGGTCACCCGGACACCTTCGAAATGCGCACGGGGTCATCCCAAACAGCCCATCCTAGCCCGTGTAAGCTATGCACTCTTTGTGTCACACTTCGTCCAAGACCCCGGTTGGTTTTTGGCTTAGTACGTGTCATAAAGCCTAAGTGTATGTTTTTATGCCGGGTTCCGTCACGAGTCAAAATAGAAAGATTGAGACCAAAGGTCGTTCCCGACCCGAAGTCTTGAGCTTTTCAGCCTTGACATTGACGCGGAGCTCTGCCGAAAAATATACCCGAAGGTTCAATGTGACACCATGTCACCAAACCCTCACCGTATGCACCGTGCCAGCCACAACATGGCCAACGCCAGAAGCTAAGGCCCCTCGCGCAAGCAAGTCAGGAGAGGTCATGCCGAAATTTTGGCCCGATCCCCGCCTTAACTTAAGGACGTTGACTTCGACCGTGGCCCGTGAGTCACATACGTTGGAAGTTTGCGTGATCAGCTAGCCTTAAGTTCACTTTTTCCTTTGTCGGTGGAACTCGCTTGCCTTATAGGACCCTCGCTCGGGATTGTCCGTCCCGAGAAGATGATCTACAAATGGAAACGAGGGGCTTATAAATGTAGTGACGAGATCCACTGATTAGAGCCTTAGATTAGTTGCGAAAAAGAAGACACGATCTTTTCCAACCGATTAGGACTCTGAGTAAATGCATTTTAAGTAAACATTAATCAGTAACTGCACATTGTACAAGCCCGAAACCCTGAGCCAAATATCCTTTTCCGAAGCCTAAACCCTGCCTTTCGTTCCCTGCAGCGAGCAGAAAGTGGTTCAGAATTCCGGTTCAACGCCTCGCCATAATCACAGTTACGGCAGCGTCAGACAGTTCTTCGGTTCCCTCAGTTCCCTCAGCCAGATTATCCGACATGTCTAGCTCACCGAGAAATCGTGACGGGGACGGACCCCGCCACCGGTAACAGATATGACATTGGAAGAAGCCATCCGGGCTTGTGAGATTCACAAGAGGCAGAAGGAAGATCAGCAGAATTTCGTGGTACAGCTTCTGAATGAACGACGTATAGCAGCTATCCCCCAATCAGACGGTACTTTCGTCATAATTGAGGACGACGATTCCCCGAAACTAGTTCCTCAAACCTTCAACCAGGTTCCTCCCCCGCCAACTTACAGGATGCCTTCGAACCAAGGAAACAGCCGACCTAGGCTTCACGTTGCCACCTCTCAGGGCAACCCTGTCATATATGGCCAAGCCAGTACTACTCCCATCACTCAGTGCAACCAGCGCACCGCCGTGGACCATCTCAAACAGATGCCAATATCCTTCAATACCCTCCCGGGTTCATCCCATTGCCTATACACGAATCCCAAAACACCGGGACAAACCCCGTCGATCCAAGAAAAGGCCCCCGTATATCCCCATATATTAAGCCTTCCGCCTCCAATCACTACCGCTCACATGGTAGGTAGCTTTTTCGCCGAGCCTCAAAGTCCACCACTGGACCCAACCTTAGCCTGGATGGTCGAACAGATGAAAGACCTGAAAGCCAACATGAGCAGCTCAAAGCAAGAAACGCTCAGATCCACAGATCTGGGAATGGTCACGCCTCTCCCTGCCAAGTTCAGAATGCCAGAGATGGACCGATTCGCGGAACCGAATGTCCTCAAATGCATGTCGTCACCTATGTTCTCGGCATGAGATCAAAAGGAGCAACCCTCCAGCAAATGGCCGATCACTTCCAGCATACGCTCAAGAGTTCAGCGTTACGATGGTTCCTAAGGGTCAAGCCTGCAGATCGCCACACCTGGGATCAGATCAGTAACATCTTCCTAGAGCGGTACAGATCCAACTTAGAATGGGAAACAAGTCTTGAGGACTTAATCACCTTGAGCGTAGCGGATGAAAGCGTCGGAGAATTCTACAAGAGGTGGAGTTGGAAACTCTCTGAGATCATGGAGCCACTCTCCAAGGATGAACAGATGCGGATCTTCAAGTCCTGCTTAAGACCGTCCATCAGAACTCTCATCAGTCATCACTTCTTCACAGATCTCTGGGCCATGGTCAATGCCGGCTCACAGTTCGAGAAGGATCTCAAGGAAAAATTGGCTACTGCACAGCCATACAGATACCGATCAGCAGTTGCATTCAATCCCGCACCGGCCCCCGGCAAAGGGAAAGATACGTCTGTCAACTACATTCATCAGGGACAGCAGTCGGGTAACAGAAACCCAGTCCCACAAAGCAACAACTCCACTCCAAAGCAGCCTGCCGTACACTTCGACAAGTTGGACATGCCGCTGAGTAAGATGCTGGAAGGGTTAATCAAGGAAGGCCTCCTCAAACCCGTTGCAAACTACAAACCCAAGAATCCCGTAGTCAATGCTGATAAGAGCAAGTACTCTGCCTTCCACTAGTATCACGGCCATACCATCGACAACTGTGTGGGGTTGCGGTATGAAATTCAGAATTTGATAGAGGAAGGAAAGTTGGAGCGTCCCCGTGGACCCAATACAGTCGAAAACCCTTTTCCGAACAACAACAGTGTGAATTCCATTGAATGGGTGCAAAAGAAGATTGCCGCAGAGCCAGTTCCTCCGCCTCTTCCAACCGGGTCCTCATCGAATGTCCACATCAGTTACGATGTTTGTGATTGCTCTGAATGCCTTGAGTACGAGTTCCAAGACATGATTAGGGGTAATTCTCCCAAAAAACAGAAGAAGAAGTCTTCTCAACAGAAATTGAGAGAAAGATATGAAGCTGGAGACACCAGTGTGGGTACACTCGGAGAGCCATCCGAGAGGTTCGATTACTACGTACTCTACTCCAGCCAGTCCTCCCTTCCTCTAGGCCACGCAGCTTTAGAGCAGACAGGGGTGGGAAAGCCGAAAAGTCCTGCTGACACCAGAGTTCAGGCCTCAGGACACCGGAATACCTCAAATCTTGACAATCTCACTACCAGTAGAAGCCTAACCCCCCGCGAGATCAGCTAAGGTTCAATTTGCCCAACTTCAGGGCACGGGCCGGCAAAGGAAAATCAAAGTCAGCTTGGCACTCGCACTCAATCAACGTGCTAACCAAGGGCGGCAACCGCCATAAATAGCCTCAACACAATCCCGAGGAACCCGCAAAGGCTTTACCTGGCAAGAGGAAGACAGGAAACGGATGGCTTGATGACTCTCCTTCTCCGGATAGAGACCAGATCTACGATTCCCGACTGTATTGCAGTATGCTCACTTTCTATGACGAAGACCTGCCGAGAGACGCCTTAGGGCACAATGAAGCTCTGTACATCACTCTCAAGCTCAACGCCATATCTCTCCCCGGAGTATTGGTAGACAACGGATCAGCAGTTAACGTCCTCCCTCTCAGTATGATGCGAGCCCTACGCATCAACGAAGGCCACATAATTCCGTCTACCCGGACTATCAAGGCCTACGACAGCATGTCTCATCCCATCCTGGGGACGGTGACTTTGGAGCTCTGGTTCAAAACCCAAATGGTGCCAGCAAAATTCCACGTGATGGACATTCCGTCCGAATTCACAGCTCTATTGGGACGCCCTTGTGTAAGTGCTCCAATTTGATCTTGTTAGCATTTTCGTTAGAAAATTAACGAAAGTTATAACATTACTAACATTCCTAACTTTTCTAACAAAGTAAGGGTAAAATGGGCATTGCCACTTTAAGTTAAACCAAGAAAAGAATCTCAAAAAGCAAAAGAAATTAGAAAAATCCGAATTAAGAAAGTTGAAAAACAGCTTCAGTTTGAATTTTAAAAAGATTATTCTTCCTGTCCAAAAGCCAGCACTGTAGCAGATGAACAGTGCACGCGTCGATCCTTGTCCGCGCGGATACGTTTGATTCTCACAGTGTCCTATAAATTGAACTCTCCTCTCTCAGTTTAGACAAGACATTTTGATCACAGCAACGAAGTTCTGGCAAAATATAGAGAGAAAACAGTGGGAATCTCTAGATTGCCACCATTTTCTCTTGAATCTTTCCCAATCTCACTCCAAACACAAATCCAAACACCAAACCTTGATACTCCTCAAGCCAAACACCAAATCTTGATACTCCTCAAGTCAAATTCCAAGCCTAGGAAGATAGGGTGTCACCATTGGTAAAGCCCTCCTTCTCAAAACCCTAAAATTCTCTTTTGATTTCTTGATCATCTTGTTCTTCTTACTTTGACTTATTTTATGTCTAGTTTAACTTGAGTTTTGACCTAAGATGGTCATCTTGAAGTTCATCTTCATGAATGACCATCTCAAGTGGTCCACATTTTAGATCTTTAGTCAATTCTTTCTCTTTGGTTTCATCTTTACAAAACCCCCTTTCCCTTTGCAAAGGACATGTTTAAACCCCATAAATTCCCCAAGGATGACTTGAATATGATAACCACTTAATAAAAAGTAGTGGTATCAAGTCTAGGGATGAAAATGGGGTGAACATAGATGCAAATCCCCCAAAAATCACATTTTCCCTCAAGAACATCTTGCTGTCCAGTAGCATTGTTCTGAGACCTCAGTCCATTTTCCTATTTTTTGGACCCAGTAAAACTTGGAATTGGATGTTGACTACAAAACACTTTTTGTAGCCAACATCCATAGCTTTCCATACATAATTTTATTTTATTTTTTTAGTAAGTAAAACTCCCTTTTTCAATTTTTATTTTAGAGGCCAGTTCATCAGCTTCTGGAAATCCAGATTTCACATCTTAGATTTATAGAAGGTTTTGACCCCTCAAATTACTTCCAAAATGGAAAGTTCCTTTGCAGAAACCCTATTTAGGGTGTTTTAAGAAACTTTCATTCTCGGACTTTCCCCAGATTCTGAGGTTTTGAAGCCTTTAAGTCCATTTCAAAGTCAAGGGTCAACTGCCTTCTTTCATTCTGGCAGAATTGCTTTTCAAATCCAAAAATCTTTTGAGTGCCAAGACTCGACCCAAAAATCATACCAAAAATCTTGGGGATTTTTCAAAGTCTTATAAAGAGTTCCCTATTTTTGTTTTTCTCAGTTTCAACTCGTTTTGGTCAGAACACACACACACACACACACACACACACAAAACAAAGGATTTCAAATGTTTGGAAGACTCGTTTTGCGAGGCGCGTCGGGTGCACACTAACGTCCTTCCCGACGCGTAACATGACCTCCGAACCTAAATCTCTGATCTCGGGCTTTTTTCAAAGTTTTGGCCCTCAAAATAAAAATGGCGTGGCGACTCCGTTTGATTTCAAAAATCGGGTACATCACAGTGGCGACTCTGCTGGGGATAAGATTAAGCTTTTTCTAAAAAAAAATGATATTTGGTATATTGGTGGAAACCATTAAACTTTCCGTTATCGCCTCCTAACACGAGTCGGGGATAAATTGTGGTCTAACAATCCCACGTACCGGTATCATTATTTTCAAAAAAAAAGGAAAAGCTTTTGAGGGTCAAGCTTCCGTCTCAACATTTGAAAATCCTTTGCTTTGTGTGTGTTGATTTTTGCACAGTTTTCGTGTTTGTTTTTGGCCGCCTCGGAAAAGTCAAAATTTTGACCGTCGGAATAATGTCCCTAACTGTCGGAATTTTTGTGCTTATGTGCTTATGTGTTCATAAAATTTTCAAAAAAAAAAATTTCAAAAAAAAATTTCAAAAAAAAAATCATGCATCATGCCTTTTTAAGACACATAAAAAATTTCTATTTTTCTCGTAAAAGAAGATAGATCGCTTGCACACTACGCGCACGTGACCTTACACCGCACACTACGTCCCTAACCCGGGAAATCCTTGTCGCGGTCCGTTTGGTCTTATTACGCCTCTCGGATGAGCACAGATTACCTACCCAAACATCCCATGGAGCCTCGTGTCGACCATGCACTTGTCCGCGACACACTTTGTCCGAGACCCGGTTGGTTTTTAGTCCGGTTCCGTGTCATGCCCCGTCCGTGTATAGACCTTTCCTTTCAAGCCTTTGTCGGCATACCGACTCAATATCTTTCGGGACCCTAATCGCCGAAGTTCTCGCCGGTTTTCCGCCGCAGACTTTGACCAAGATATTGACCGGCGCCTGACTTCGGCTCCGACCGGCACAAATTATACACCGACTCCCAAAGATTGACACCGAGTCATCAAGGATTAATGAATATTTCATGCCTAATTACGGCTTAAATGACGACAAGTCAAGATCAATTGTGGACGCTTATCGGCCCAAATCATGCCGACTTTTCGTCGAGCCCCTGGACATGATCTTGACTTTGACGTCGCCTTTGTCCGTAATTTACATCGAATGCTCGTTAAGACTCGATTACCCGCCGCACTTTTAGGATCGTTTTTCTTTCGGTCGGTGGGACCCGCTTGCCCTATAGGACCCTCGCCCGGGCCGTCCACCCCGGGAGGTCGAAATACAGTGGAATACGAGGGGCTTATAGACGTAGTGACGTGGGCCCACCGATCCAGAATCAGAGTAGTTTGCGAAAAGAAGAGCAATCTTTTCCAACCGATTAGGTTAATAAAACATGTTTTAAGTAAACATGAACAAATAATCGCATGTTGCATGAGCCAAAAGCCCAAACACCTACCCTCCTTCCATTCCTCAGACATCTGAACCCTCGTGTCTTTCCCCGCAGCCTCCGCACAAAGGTTGGTTTCGGCACCGGGTCACCGTTTAATCGGTTGGGAAGAGTCAAGCGCATCATCGCCTTCACCGTCTGTTCCAACTCCAAATTTTAGAATGTCCGCATCAACCTGTAACGATGGGGACAACGTCACTCCGCCTCCCGGGACTCCTCGCATGTAACAACAGGGAATCGCCTAGCCGAACAGATGAGAGTGCGCAGAAGCACTGAACAATGCCTTATGGAGGCTATCAAAAGCCATGGATTGGCCGCCGGCCTCAACCCGGATGGCACCTTCACCGTGGAAGAAGAGGAAGACCACAATCCCGCTCTTGGTCAACCCGACTACTCCAGGATGCCACCACCGGCCTCCCACGGTACTACCACTGCAGCCCATGCTCCTCGATCCCTAGGTCACCGGCTCCCAACCGCAGACCACCGGATCCATGCAGCTCGACGGGACGAGCCAGTTCGCAATGCCTCGGTGGGGACAAAGTCACGGAATGCCTTCCCATGGTTGGGGATACCCCTGAATGCCACAGCAAATTGGGATCCCGCCTCGGCCTGGGACCAATCAATCCGGACTTTCGCAAAGAACGGTTTGGAATGCCACCACGCTTTGGTTCGGGGCAACAGTGAGCCCCTCCTCGTAATGATGCTAGCTCGCTTGCTCCTCATACAGCTTCCGCAAACCCATTTCTCACTGTGGTTCAACGGGTTACCAAGCCCCCATCCCCATTTCATCGAATCACCAGACCACAAGATCCTCTGCTATGCATCCTTTCCACAACCATCCATGTAATTCAACAACCAGTGGACAAGCAGCCCCGCACTTAAGCCTACTTATGGGCCTCACTCCGGAAATCCAAGCCATCCGGCTACCTCAGATTCGCCTCCATCTTCTCTCGCCGATTGGAAGCCAACAAAGAAGTCGCCGGGTTCTATCCCTTTGCCCAAGCTCCTACCTACACTCCCTGTAATTTGGGCCAAGGACATGTTTTCACCTATGCCCCGGAGTATGGTATTCCTTCCACCAATGCACCACCAACAGCCTAGTCCTCTTCCCCGGCTCAAATATCGGCTCAGAATTCCCGCTCCACCTTTGGATCCCCAATTGGCTTGGTTTATGGAGCAACACAAGGAAATGAAAGCACGTATTGCCGAATTGACCGCCAAAAAGAACACCGCTCTTCGGCCTACGTATCCCGACTCGATTGTCCCCCCGCCTCACAAGTTTGTGATGCCCACTGGAATTGTTTGACGGGAGTGCATGCCCTAAAACTCACTTGGACACCTATACTTTGGCAATGAAGGCTAAGGGATGCACAAACCAAATAGCTTGGCCGATTACTTTAGTCTCTCTTTGAAGTCGTGGGCTTTGAAATGGTTTTTCCGATTGCACTGAAGCTAGGGCTACTTGGGAACAGATCACCAAGACTTTTATGGATAAGTATAAAGCCAACTTGGAATGGGAGACAAAACAGAGTTGACTCCGCAAAACAACGATGCAACGCCCTAATGAGAATATTTGGGATTTCTATAAGAGGTGGAACTTAAAGCTCAAAGAAATGGCCATTCCTCCTCCGACGAGGAGCAAGTTAGACATCTTTCGCCATGCTTGAAGCCGCATTTGAGAGCTTCCTCGCCACTTCTACGCCGACTTGCGTGCAATGGTTAATTCCTGGGCTAAGTTCGAAAAGGCTTACAATCGCAGCTCGACCGTCGCACTCCTGCTTACGATACCGGGTTTCTTCCACCTCCAACACAGCCTCGCCCAACCAAAAGGTAAAGAAGTGATTAGCTATGCGGGACAGATCAGAATAATGCCACTTCCTTTGTTCCCAAGAAACCTCGATCCATCCGCATCCCGGCTCCAAAACTTGGGAAACTTTGGGATGCCTTTGAAGTGATATCTTCAGAGGTTTGGTGAGAGAAGGTTTGCTCCGGCCTTTGGAAAATTATCAGCCCTAGAAACCCCAATGCTCCTTTGGATACCTCCAAGCATTGTGCCTTTCATCGCACTACGGGCACTGACGGATGATTGCGTCCCCCGAAAAAGGCCATCCAAGGTTTGATTGAGCAAGGGAGGTTAGAGATGCCCGAAGGGCCTAACACTATCAATAACCCGCTCCCTAACAACATGAGTGTCAACATGATCGAGTTTGGTGGTTCAAGCCTTGTGGGCATAATGGAATTTGACACGCCCCTTGTGAGGTCGGGTGAATCAGCCATCGCAGCGATGAAAGTGTTTGGATTAAGAAAGAGATTGCCAAGGAAATCCTTATGGAAAGATCTCGCAATAGCTCCCGTCTCCGGCGTCGAAGAATAGATGCATGGTTCAACAAAGAAAGAGCAGCTAGACCGGGGCTACCTATCTTTAAAATAGTCTTTTGAGTCAACCTTCGTAGGGTCTAGTACTTTTCTTTCACCTAAGTCCTTCCTGGACATTTGTCGTTGTAGTCCATTTTGGACATAGTGGTTAAATGCCTAACTTTTAATATAAGTCTTTTTTCTCTTCTTGCTAGACTCGAGACATCACTTGCGCACCCACGTTACACTTAATTGAAATGGTTTTATCCAAAATGATCACTTGTGCCGCCAACCACTAATTCTTTGAAATGATTAATATTTAAATTAATCGGAGTGAGAAAATCAATTGATATCCTTCCCAAATTGGGGCTTACCAACTCCCATCTTGCATCTCATATGCTCACATCCCTTTCATCATCATCCCCTCGTTGCTCGATGAATTTGCATGGATCTTTTCTCATTTAAAGCTTAAGCAAGCAATGAAGACTTAATCTCGTTTAGGTCATCCGGTAGGGATTGCGGTTGAAGCCTTTCACCCATAGGAAAGCCATTATCTCACCCTCACTAAACACTACCCTTTCATTTCAAGATCGGCATGTTTTGAAACCCCGTTTAGCCATCACCTTTGATCCTTATTGAGAGAAGTCCAAGCAAGACCAAGAAGTTAGCTTCGAGAGTCGGCGATGCGCAAAATATCTCAAGCCATGAGGGAAGGACAAAGATAATCCTCAACTTCTCGGAGGCCTTCCAAGTTATCAAAAGAAGGATTTTAAATCCTCACAATTCAAAGAAGAATCCTCAACGTCTCAGAGGCCTTAAAAAAGGAAAGAGAAAAGTTCAAGCAAAAAAAAAAAAAAAGAAAGAAATAGAAAAGTTCAAGCAAGAGCTTAAAAAAAAAAAAAAAAAAAAAAAAAAAAAAGAGAAGGGACCTGTCGATCCTCACAATTCAACAAGAGTCCCCGACTTCTCAAGAAGCTCTCCAATGATCAAAAAGGAGCCCGAATTCTCGCAAGTTCGCAAAAGGTTCTCGATAGCTTGGACTTCCTCTCACCATTACCTTAAATCAATCCTAAGCCATCCTCTCGATTTTAGAGGATATTCCCATTACCATAAATCAATCCCAAGCCATCCTCTCTATTTTAGAGGATATTCCCATTTCCGCGACCAATCCCAAGCCATCCTCTCGCTTTTAGAGGATATTCCCATTACCATCGCCTTTGGCCAAAGTCAAAATTTGACCTCTCACTCTTAGAGGCAATCAATCTTCCCCGCCATAGATTTCCCAAACACATCCCCGCAAGCCAACCTCTCATCTTTAGAGGTTCACCAAGAAAAGGCCCACCCGGCCTCTCACTTTAAGAGGTCATAACTTCCAAAATTACCCGATGGCCGATCGAAGCCCGAAACCCAGCCGCAATTCCTATCGGATAGCAATTTCATCATAAAAATATAAATCAAATTAATGCTTCATTGCTTGCTTAAATTGGAGCCAAATCCATCTCGGCTCAAATGACTCAAAGATTGTGCAAATTCAAGTCTCGATTCATTCGACATTTCATGTGAGCATATTTCATTTCTCCTCCACAAACGCTTGCCGTGGATGTCCCACTGGGGCTTCGCATCCGTGTCTTTCATGAACACTCTAAGGGGATATGTTATTCGAATCTCCAATCCTCAAATTCCCAAAAGAACCTCAAAGTCTTGAATTTTCACACTCATTCTCTCTTCATTCGGGATAAGCCCGAACTACGGCGACCTGAGCTCTTCATGATGGAGGGAACGTAGGCAACCGTAAATGGTCCTGGCCGAAATCACAAACAAATCTCAAAAAAAGAAAAAAAAAAATCCGGTCTCATCGTGGATCGTCCCTATACACTTTCCGAGCTTGATCCTCGATATCGCTGGTTTTCTCCTTGTGATTAATCAAAATATTTGTTCATATCAGATTTAGGAGTTGAATAACCCGAACATTAACAAAGTGGTTTTAAGCAAATTTCTGTGATCATCACGAATAAGACAATTTTTCAAGTGTCTCGACAAGTCTTCTCTCTCTACATCATAGGAAAATAGAGCCAAACACTGTCTTTTCCGTCGCCAGGGCTTCCATACACTTTTCCACACCTTGTAACGCTTATACTCTCTCAAAAGAGTCAAACCTAAAGCGAGTGTGTATACACAAAATCGGGATTCATTCCCACTTTTCAAAGATGTGCCCCCGCACGTAAACATTCCCGAGTCTTGTCCATTGATCGGTTGACTAAGATCTCGAAAAGATGGGTGCCTCCTTGGTCACATGATGACTCGTCCGCAATAGGACTCGCTCCGTGTTTCTTCACGCCGGGGCTTGCTAAGCGGTCCTCCTGTGTTCTCCTCAGACGCTCTTTAAGATGGGACTTCTATAGTCATCCTTGGGTCCACATTGCGTTCTTTCACTACGAGATAGATTCGCCAAGTCACTTCTTCAAAATCCGTGCTTTGCCTACTCAGATCCGGCTTTGTCAAGACGGTCTTTTGGACCCGAATTTTATCAAGAAAGAATTTCACTGTTTCCGTAACTCCTGTACACAAGCTAGCCTCTCCCGTAGCATCGGAATTCAAGATCGTGGTTTCTCCCGCATTAGCAATTCCATCAAATCATTCTCCGGATAAGGTTTCGGCCGAGGTCACACTCACCCAAATGAAAGAAGCTTCACTCATATCAACGTGCCCTAGAGCCTCGTCGCATCGCCTTCAAATGACCAAGATTGAGAGAGAAAATTCCAATCAAGACCCGGATCCGAATCCAATCTCATCAAAATTGAGGTCCATGTGATATCACGACAAAACCTCACCAACAACCGCTGTTTAAATCGCGATCAAGGGTTCTCATCCCCCACATGCTCAAAATCTGCTCCAAACAGTCTCCAGACACATACATAACCATGCATCCCCACAAAAATCTCCCAAGGGCTCATGTAGCATGCACAAAACTTGAATCAATAGGAAAAATCCTAAGTGAATTGAAGATCATAAATCATAATTTCCCTGTCAAAAGCTTAGGCTAGGTGCATCTTCGAAAGCAAGTAAATGCATCATCTCGCAAACATATGCAAAGTGATACTCTCACAATCATTTTTGGCTCTACGCATGCATCCGTCATCATGAATGTCATATATGCATCTTCCTCTTCACTAACGAATGCAGGTGAATTCAAACGTGAAATCAAATCCCCCTTTTCGGCAAGGATGATCTTCACCAAAGTCGACCTCCAATGTCCACAAACGGATGAAGACAGCCTCCAAAGATCTACAGCTTGGCAAAGACAAGCTCCGGCGTCTGCAACTTGCTAAAGACGACCCCCAATGTCCACAAATGGATGAAAACAACCCCCAACGAAGACCACCTCCAGCTTGTCTAACAAATCGGCCGTAGACGCCAAGTTCTCAATACAAATCGGCCGTGAGACGCCAAGTTCTCCAATACAACGGTCGTGGACGCCAAGCTCTCCAATACAAATCGGTCGTGGACGCCAAGTTCTCCAATACAAATCGGTCCTGGACGCCAAGTTCTCCAATACAAATCGGTCAGACGCCAAGTTCTCAAATACGAATCGGTCGGGGACGCCAAGTTCTCAAATACGAATCGGTCGTGGACGCCAAGTTCTCAAATATAATGCGGTCGAGACACCAAGTTCTCAAAAGCAAGAAGTCCCAATGTGAAGACAAGTTCAACAACTTCTACAAGGTTAACGATCACCAAAGAAGATGCGTACTCAACCAAATTCCTCCTTCGTGTCAAAATGCCTCCAAACACAAAGAAATCGTCGCGTAAACCGTCCCACGAACGGCAACCCAACAACTCTTCATCAACATCGCCGTAGCCTCAAATCTTTCAGCCTACAGTAAGCACAAAGACAGTATGAAAGCATATCTTAGTCAACTACTTTTCTAAAAGAACATTATCATCAAATCTTAGGGCGACTTCCCAAAATAGTCGATCTTAGGCGACTTCCCAAAAATAGTCGATCTTAGGGCGACTTCCCAAAATAGTCAAACCATGTGGCGACTTCCCCAAAATAGTCAAACCATAGGGGCGACTTCCCAAAAACAAATGACAGTGGCGACTTCCCAAAAATAGTCAAACCATAGGGCGACTTCCCCAAAATAGTCAAACCATAGGGTGACTTCCCAAAAACAAGACATGTGGCGACTTCCCAAAATAGTCAAACCATAGGGCGACTTCCCAAAATAGTCAAACCATAGGTGACTTCCCAAAAATAGTCAAGCCTTAGGGCGACTTCCCAAAAATAGTCAAACCATAGGGTGACTTCCCAAAAATAGTCGATCTTAGGGTGACTTCCCAAAAATAGTCGATCTTAGGGCGACTTCCCCAAAATAGTCAAACCTTAGGGTGACTTCCCAAAAACAAATGACACATGTGGCGACTTCCCAAAATAGTCAAACCATAGGGTGACTTCCCAAAAACAACTGGACACAGGCGACTTCCCAAAAATAGTCAAACCATAGGGCGACTTCCCAAAATAGTCAAACCATAGCAGGTGACTTCCCAAAAATGTCGATTGGACATGTGGTGACTTCCCAAAATAGTCAAACCATAGGCGACTTCCCAAAATAGTCAAACCATAGGGTGACTTCCCAAAAACAATGGGACATGTGGCGACTTTCCCAAAAATAGTCAAACCATAGGGTGACTTCCCAAAAATAGTCGATCTTAGGGTGACTTCCCAAAAATAGTCAGCCGATCTTGGCGACTTCCCAAAACAACAAAACCTTAGGGTGATTTCCCAAAATAGTCAAACCATAGGGCGACTTCCCAAAAATAGTCAAACCATAGGGTGACTTCCCAAAATAGTCGATCATAGGCGACTTCCCAAAAATAGTCAAACCATAGGGCGACTTCCCAAAATAGTCAAATCATAGGTGACTTCCCAAAACATAGTCAAACCATAGGGAGACTTCCCAAAAATAGTCGATCATAGGCGACTTCCCAAAATAGTCAAAACCATAGTGGCGACTTCCAAAATAGTCAAACCTTAGGGTGACTTCCCAAAATAGTCGTATCATAGGGTGACTTTCCCAAAAATAGTCAAACCATAGGGTGACTTCCCAAAATAGTCAAATCTTAGGGCGACCTTCCTAAAGCAAGAGGGTCGACGACTAAAGATAGTCGAAAGACCCGAACTACGATCGGCTTCGATTCCTCTTAAGGATACGTAGGTAGCCTATTAAATAGGTTCACCCACTCGATCACTTGATCATCCCGCCAAATATGGAGCCTACTCTTATCGACGACCCCGCTTCCTTCGAAAGCGCCGTCGCCGAGGGCTACCGTAAGTGCTCCAATTTGAGCTTGTTAGCATTTTCAAGTTAGAAAATTAACGAAAGTTATAACATTACTAACATTCCTAACTTTTCTAACAAAGTAAGGGTAAAATGGGCATTGCCACTTTAAGTTAAACCAAGAAAAGAATCTCAAAAAGCAAAAGAAATTAGAAAAATCCGAATTAAGAAAGTTGAAAACAAATTTCCGCTTGAATTTTAAAAAGATTATTCTTCTTGCTCCAAAAGCCAAACCGTAGCGTATGAACAAGGCACGCGTCGATCCTTGTCCGCGCGGATACGTTTGATTCTCACAAAGGCCCTATAAATTGAACCCTCCTCTCTCAATTTAGACAAGACATTTTGATCACAAAGAACGGTTACGGCGAAATATAGAGAGAAAACAAGTGGGAATCTCTAGATTGCCACCATTTTCTCTTGAATCTTTCCCAATCTCACTCCAAACACAAATCCAAACACCAAACCTTGATACTCCTCAAGCCAAACACCAAATCTTGATACTCCTCAAGTCAAATTCCAAGCCTAGGAAGATAGGGTGTCACCATTGGTAAAGCCCTCCTTCTCAAAACCCTAAAATTCTCTTTTGATTTCTTGATCATCTTGTTCTTCTTACTTTGACTTATTTTATGTCTAGTTTAACTTGAGTTTTGACCTAAGATGGTCATCTTGAAGTTCATCTTCATGAATGACCATCTCAAGTGGTCCACATTTTAGATCTTTAGTCAATTCTTTCTCTTTGGTTTCATCTTTACAAAACCCCCTTTCCCTTTGCAAAGGACATGTTTAAACCCCATAAATTCCCCAAGGATGACTTGAATATGATAACCACTTAATAAAAAGTAGTGGTATCAAGTCTAGGGATGAAAATGGGGTGAACATAGATGCAAATCCCCCAAAATCACATTTTCCCTCAAGAACATCTTGCTGTCCAGTAGCATTGTTCTGAGACCTCAGTCCATTTTCCTATTTTTTGGACCCAGTAAAACTTGGAATTGGATGTTGACTACAAAACACTTTTTGTAGCCAACATCCAGAGATTTCCAGACATAATTTTATTTTATTTTTTGAGTAAGTAAAACTCCTTTTTCAATTTTTCTTTTAGAGGCCAGTTCATCAGCTTCTGGAAATCCAGATTTCACATCTGAGATTTCTAGAAGGTTTTGACCCTCAAATTACTTCCAAAATGGAAAGTTCCTTTGCAGAAACCCTATTTAGGGTGTTTTAAGAAACTTTCATTCTCGGACTTTCCCCAGATTCTGAGGTTTTGAAGCCTTTAAGTCCATTTCAAAGTCAAGGGTCAACTGCCTTCTTTCATTCTGGCAGAATTGCTTTTCAAATCCAAAAATCTTTTTGAGTGCCAAGACTCAACCCAAAAATTCATACCAAAAATCATGGATCAGTTTAAAGTCTTAAAAAGAGCTCCCAATTTTTACTTACCTCAGTTTCAACTTATTTTGGCCAAAACACACACACACACACACACACACAACAAAGGATTTTGAATGTTTGGAAGACTCGTTTTACGAGGCGTTCCGGTGCACACTAACGTCCTTCCCGGCACGTAACGTGACCTCCGAACCTAAATTTCTGATCTCGGGCATTTTTCAAAGTTTTGGCCCTTAAAAACAAAAATGGCGTGGCGACTCCGTTTGATTTTTCAAAAAAATCGGGTACATCACACCATGCACTAATTAGCGTCACACTCTGCCCGCACTTGGTTGGTTTTGACTAGAGGAGCCAATTTGGGACGGTCCTGCCGGGACGCCCCGTCCCCGCCATACAAATGGGACGGGATGGGACAAAAATTTTAGGCCCGCGAAAATTTGTCCCGTCCCCGTCCCGTCCCCGCCCCGCATAGTCGCGCGGACAACATAGTGTTGTCCCGTCCCGTCCCCGTTATCCCGTATTGACGACTCTACTTGTACCTAAGTTTTGAAACATGAAGTGAAACGTCTACTAACCTCCAACCCAATTTGCATTCACTTTTAAAATTCATCAATTCCAGGCCAGTCTTAATATATTTTGATTATATAATTCCATTCGGCCTAGCTAATTGTTTTACACATATACTGTATACTTAAGTTTGAGCTAGTCTAACACAAACATGTTGAAGTATTTAAAGTCTTCTTGTCCCGTATTGTCCCGCCTTGTCCCGCGTCCCACAGTAGATTTGGGACGGGATGAAATATTTTAGTCCCGCGAAAAATTCTCCGTCCCCTCCCGCATTAGTCGCGGGATAACATAGTACCGTCCCGTCTCGTCCCCGTTATCTCGTATTGAACGCTCTATTTTTGACCCACTCAAGTGTCATAAAGCCTAGATGTATATCCCATGTCGATCATTTTTCTGAGTCAAAATCTAAAAATCAAGGTCACTTGCGAATGCAAGCTCGGCAGAATCATCTATTGTCCCGATCTTGACTTATAGCGTTAACTCAGACACTGACCTATATTGGATATACGTCAACGCCCAATGTGACACCATGTCATCAAGCCATTAAATGTCACCCATAAGAAATATGACTTAGTCAAAATCTAAAGTCAAAGATCCTTTGCGAAAGCAAGGCAAAGAAAGGTCATGCCAAATTTTTTACCCGATCTTGACTTAGGGATATTGGCTTTGTTCACTATTCACATGGCGGAAGCATTGAAACTTACATGACAGGCTTGGTCCTTAGGTTCGTTTCTCTTTTTGGTCGGTGGAAACCGCTTGCCCTATAGGACCCTCGCTCGGGGTCAGTTCTCGCTCGAGAGGTCGAAATACAGGTGAAAACGAGGGGCTTGTATTAGTTATAAATATCCCCAGGTTTCGGACCCTTCTTTCTAGAAGCTTTATTCTTCTTCTTGCTGTCAGAACTCATGTTGCAATCCGCAACCAAACTTGCTGACTGGTTATCTGTACTACTATTACCATTTGCATTTAGACGCATCTCTCTAGTCTTGAGTGAGGATTTCACCTCCTCTAGAGTGATCGTCTCCTTACAATTGATAATAGAGTCAACATAGTGCTTATATGATAAATACAATTAAATGAGAAGCATTACTGCAGTACCCTCATCTACAACTTTAGCATCTATATTACAAAGTTCAAGTAACAAAGATGTAAATCTATCTAGGTGATCCCTAATAGGCATACATTCCTTTATTCGAAAAGAACACATCTTTTTGCTTCAGATGCAATATCTGCTAGAATTTCATCATCTATGCACCTTATAATTTTAGAGTGGGTCCTCTCATCTAGTGCGATCAGATCTGATACATCCTTCACAACTTCCTTCTTGTCATTCTCCAAACTCTATATTGTTGCAGCCACAACAACACCTGTGCGAACGACTTCTGCTTTTCCCTTTGGATCCTTACGATCCATGATTATAGCAGCCACTGGAGCCTACAAACCCTTATCTCTCAACAGGGCTTTCATCTTGATTTGCCAAAGATTAAAACTATTCTTCCCATCGAACTTGTCAATTGGTGATTCTATTCCTAATATCATCTTTTTCTGCATTGGAATACCCCTATACCTTTCACAACCAGAACCTGACTCTGATACCAGTTTGTTGGAAAATAGTCAATAGAAAACAACAATCACATAACACAACGTATATACATGGTTCACCAACTTGGTTACGTCCACGGGTAGAGGGAGAGAATATTATTATCACTTAAGAAATAACAGATTACAATCTCTAATTATGTTGCAAGAATTCTTGATCTCAAGAATTCACATCGTAAAACCATAATCTAGAGAAACAGATGAGCAACTAATTTCTGAACCCTAGAATTATTGATATGCCTATCACACTAGAATTACATCTAATTGTTAGGTGATGGGGGTTTTATACTGCCCTATTACTAACCCTGTAGGGTTTTCCAATCCTGATCTGAATCTAGCCGGCCCAAAGCTCGAACCACGACGACACGGTCGTGCGTTCTGACTTGTACGATCGTGCAACTTTATTTTGTACGGTCGTTCCCTTTGGTCCGCACGGCTGTGTCCGCTAGGATTTGACGAAACCTGTCGAACCACTATCTGCACGATCATGCGTTGAAGCTGGCACGATCGTGCAACTCTTGCATGGTCATGCCAAAAGTGCCAACTCAAAATCTCCGGTGAACTTTGCTTGTATTGATCCACAATTAAGCATCCTTAATCCTCAAAGGTATCAAACCCAAAATTTTAGTAACTTAAAACATAAACATTTACAATATTAATTGAAATTATTACCGTATACTCTTCGAGCTTATATTAAATGACCATTCAAAATAAAAATTAATTAATTCTTTATAGTCCATATATAATAAATAACACCATATGATCCTTAATGTTTATAATTTTTTATTTTTTTTAAATGACAAAAACCACATTACCCTAAAACAAACTCCCTCCTCTAATGCACACACACTCTCACACACACTTTTTTTCTCTACCCACCCTCTCTGGCTACCGCCACCACCACCTCCGATGGCAACTACTATCACCACCAATAACACCTCCAACAAACACCACCACCTCAGGTCGACACCAAAACCTACCACCACATCTCACCACCGCTTCCCACCTACTTCAACCACCTTTATCCACCACTTTTCACCTCTAGTGAGCACATATGGACAATATTTCTAGCCACCACTTCTCACCTCCTACCACCACCTCCATCAATAACCTTTTCGACAACCACTATGCACTACCACCCACCATTTCCACCTCCAACAACAATCTCTGACTACTACCTCCTCTACCCACAACTTATTGTCAACAATAAATGATAAACAAAATTAAATATTCACTATAGGGCTTGAACCCTATTTGGATTGAGAGATATTTTCAATGAAGGAAAGTATTTTGTTACGTAAGTTGTTATTGAGCCAATTTAGGAAAGTTACCTTAGTTAGGAGTATTTTCAATTAAAATTATATTTATTATTAGAATAAATAGAATTGTTAGAATCCTAATTGAATTAGGACTCATATGGGTTGTGTATAAATATGAATCCTCTAACTTATGTAAACTTTTAGATGAAAATAATACATAATATACATTGGGCTCAACATATTTTATCATGGTATCAAAGCAGAGTTTGATCTTGAAATTATGTCTCAATACTTTGAAAAAGAATTGTCACATTCTCTTTTTGAGGGAGGGAATTGTAACATGTTAAATTGAACTTTAATGTCTTATCCATGAATCAAACATATTCATCATCTTTCCATCAACAAAGATCATGGTCCGTCTTCCAATCTATCTTCTATCCAATAACGTATTAAACTTTTATATATATAAAAAAATCTTTTGTCCTTTTTCTTTAGCAAGAGCTGTATTTCCTTTACATATTTCCGCCACCATCATATCCAAAAAATGAAGTCTTTTGCCTTTTCTCTTTAGAGAGAACTATCTTGTCTTCGCATATTCCTGTCACCGCCATATGTGGTGATCTGGCCACCACACAACCATATTAACATCACTTTCATATTCTAAATAATTAAGTGTTGTTAACTATAAAAATGATGATTATGTGTTGTTCACTATAAAAACATGATTAGTGGTAGTCTACTCAATAAACGTGATTAGTGTAGCCCACTCTAAAAACGTGATATAGTGGTAGCCCACTCTAAAAATGTGATTAGTGATAGTCCACTCTAAAAATGAGATTTAGTGGTAGCCCACTCTAAAAACGTGATAGTGGTAGCCCACAATAAAAATGTGATTAGTGGTAGCCCACTCTAAAAACGTGAATTAGTGGTAGCCCACTATAACAACGTGATTAGTGGTAGCCCACTCTAAAAACGTAAACTATTGGTAGCCTACTCTAAAAACGTGAATTGAGTGCCGTTCACTATAAAAACGATGATTAAGTGTCGCTCTCTATCAAAATGATTCATATTAACATCACTTCAATATTTTAAATAATAAAGTGTCGTTCACTTTAAAAAATATGGTTTAGTGTCGTCTCTCTAAAAATGATTATTAAATGTCATTCACCCTAAAACGAAGATTGAAGAAAAATAAGATATGTGCGGGCACAAGTTGTGTACCAGATTTTCTATTTATTATTATTATTTACCTTTCCCAATTTTTAATTTCTTTCTGGCAAGTTGGAAATATACGTTGTAAATGTTTTAACTTGAGGGAAGGTGTTAGGATATTGAGAGATATTCTAAAGTAAGAAAAGTATTTAGTTACTGAACAGAATAAAAGTGACAGGCCAGGCCCAACAGATCAATCCCAACATTTCAATCACCAGTCTACTCCATTACTGAATGGGCCGGCCCAATTGCTACATTGCCAACGGCCCAGCATCGATCAGTCGACCTAGCTCATTGTCCGACTATCATTGGTCCCGACCTTGCTTCCTTCCACATACGATCATATACTTGCACAATAATTATCAAGACGAAGCATAAA
The DNA here is from genome assembly GCA_022495995.1 of Adenophora triphylla var. japonica. NCBI lineage: Eukaryota > Viridiplantae > Streptophyta > Magnoliopsida > Asterales > Campanulaceae > Adenophora > Adenophora triphylla. Next base: position 105,442 of record JAFEMH010006527.1, read on the forward strand.
GTCAGGTCGCACTTGGCTACCCAGTCGACCTCGACCTACCAACACGTGCGGCAACCCACGTTATTATTTGTAACTGTCTCCTACATTCTCGGAGTAAGTTACGTCAAGATTATCTCTGTGATCCTAGGGATTCAACGTGATCCTATTTCAACACTATAAATACCCTACATGATCCAACGTGAACGCGTAATGTCTTATTTGCTATTTGAGTAATTCAATTATTCAATTGAGTTTATAAGCCTAATACACATTATATCATCATCACGCCGAAGGGTCTTAGCCGGAGACCAACCTGGCTAGTCGTATGTTCTTGGTTTCAGGTCTAATTGCTAGAGATCAACCTAATTGCTGGACTGAGGCTGATCTGGATCGTTTCCTGCATCATCAGTTACTTAAGTTGGCATTGAGCCAACTTAGAAAAGTTACCTTAGTTATATTATTTTCAATTATAATTATATTTACAATCAGAATAAGCAGAATTGTTAGAATCCTAATAGAATTAGAAATCACATGATTTATGTATAAATATTAGTCTTCTAGATTATGTAAAATTTGAGACAGAAAATAATACAAAATATATTTTATCTCTCCTTGTTTTATCAAACCCATTACCATGATGCTTAGAATATTACACTCTACTATTATATAAACAACTTTATTTATTAAGTGGATGCACTCTTATATGATAGTACTAAATATATATTTTTCATTAAATATGGAAAAATTATCGATGCATTGTGTACGAGATGAACAATAGAGATTTTCTGAAGTTTGAACAAGTTACAATTAAGATATTCCCATCTATTCACAAAGGGAAAATGAGAATTTGTAAAGTTGTTTATTGATGATGTCAAAAACGTTCGATTCAGTCAAAATCCAGCGGCATGTTGTATCCTTGATGATTGGATAGCCTGAAAAGGATGAACAAACACGTAAACTAAGCCGGGTTTCACCGGCGAAGGCCGCGGCGTGAGAGTAATTATTTGTGTTTAGAGAGAGAAATCAATTGACAAGAGTTTAGAGTCAAAAGATGCGTTATCAAAATAATGTGAATTATAACTTGTATATATATGCATAGTATTGTAGAATTCATTTTGAATATGAATCCGTGTGAGAGGTGGTTATAATCCTAGTGAGATTATAACTGTTCACAATCCTTATTTGAGTAGGATTAGATGATTTATTCTGCACGTGCGCCCTGCAGGAGAGTTCCTCGTCATATATGGTCTGGTCGGCCTAACATGAGCCGAGGAAGATCTTTGTGAAGGATGGGGAAACCCATTTCCTTATTTTTTTTGACAACCGAGGAGGGGCTCCTCATCCTCAAAGGAGGCATTGCTCGACCTTAATATATGCCTTGCTCGACTTATATGATTATGCCTTGTCGGCATGCAGTTTTGTTGGGCCTTAGTCATTATACGCTCTGCTATATCTAGGGAAATATAGTGGGAATGACGAGGAGGCACGACAAGCAAAGGTAGAGAAAACCCACTCCCTTTGTCGTATTTGAGACTTATATGGCTTATATTTTGGGCCCAATCCATTGAGTCTTGCTAGGCCTAATCAACGTTCGTACCTCAATTTATATCGTTCAGTGGCCCCCGACTTCCTAGCTCGGCTATGTCGAGGAGGAAGTGTTGCTCTACTTCGGCTTAAACGAATACGGCTATTACGTGTCCCGAGTCACTTTATTTTCCGCAGTTAATTCATACAATGATGGGCACGTCATACGAAGTCTAACATCCATCTTGGAACTCTCTAGAGCATTTATGGCGAGGGATGCGATGGTGCCTTTACCCGGTTTATTCGACCCATACCCGTTTAGATTTGAGTATATAAGCCAAAACCCGCTTCCTTTTTTCTCTTTTATCACCATTTCGACTTGAGCGAGCACTATAAGGTTGTAAAAAGCTGCCAATCATCTTCTTGATTTCTTGGACAATTTCGGGGGTTATTTTCTCCGATTCTTTCGAGCTTCTCACCGACAAATCATAAAATCAGGTATAAATCTTCTCTCTTTTCTAATTTCTGCAATTTTACTTCGAATTGCTGGGTTTTGGTACTGTTCTTGGTGGGTTTTGCTCATATCGCCATTGTTGGTGTTCTTGAAGCTTTTTCTTGAATTTACTTTGAATCAATTTCTTGTGTCTTACTCGTCCTTAGAGATGGCGAGGACGTGGAGAAATAACCCAAACTCCCTCTACTGCTACCATACCCAAAATCTTAGATCTACCAAAGGATTGACGGGCCATGGTTGATGCTAAGTCTTGGAGAGATAGGAGAAATTCTGATGAAGTACCAATCTCCTCAGTCCGATGTGCACTTGTAAGTACCCAAATCCAGATCATTACAATCTGTTAACTCTCCCTTTTCGAGTTAACGAGACTTTCTAGGACTCTTACACGTGCATCTAAAATCCAAAGTGTATTCAACCCACGTTCGTACACATGAAAATACCACTTTTCCATAAATACGCAATTTTCGGGACTTTTCGAGAGTGTTCCGACATTTTCTCGGGCAGTTATTTAGAAAACAGTCAAAACCGAGCTTAACGGAGCAAAAGGACCTTCCTTAGTGACTAAGATAGACACGTGGCACGCATGCAAGAGGCCTCGAGTTAAAATCAATCAAATCCAAGGCTGAAAAGACCAAAATGCCCTCAAAATGAAGCTCGCCGTCCGGCCTCTTTTTACATGATAAATAATCGCCTAAGCAATCCTTCCAAGATCAAGCTTTCGATATTTAAAAACTGTCCAAATCAATCCAAACCAGTCCAAGGTAACCTTCTTCTCCTCCTATAAATACTCCCCCTCCTCCCTCATTTTCACTCACCAATTCACCTCCCTCTTCACCCCTAGCACAAATGCTAGTCTTTCTCCACTCTTCGGGGGCCCTCACGCTACTCGTCGGTGGAATTCCCTGCTCTTCGGGGGCCCTCATGCTACTCGTCGGTGGATTCAAATCCTCAAAAACATAGGCTAAACCGACCCAAGTCGAAACGCTACCCAATTCTCTAGGCTTCTAAGCACCAAATAAAGGGGAAACTCTGCCCGATTCAAAATCAAGGTTTGCCCTGCAAAACTCCTTTTCAAACTCAAAACTCAAGTTCGTCATTCGAACTCCTTTTCATACTCAAAATCAAGTTTGTCATTCAAACTCATTTTTAAAGTAACACGAACACACACACACTCACACTTTTTGAGAAAGGTAAAAAGACTCGTCATACGAGGCATTTCGGGTGATCTCCAGATACTCTTCCCGAAACGTAACCTGGCCTCCGAACCTAACAATCTCTCTTCAAACTGCCTTTTCCTAAGTTTTGGCTACCAATCAAAATGATCTCCTTTTCCTAAGTTTTGGCTCCCAATCAAAACGACCTCCTTTTCAAAATAGCCCTTTTCAAAGTTTTGGCTCATGATACAAAACGGCGTGGTGACTCTCTTTTCAGTGAAGTCTCAAAAACTGCTCGCTCGAAGCCCGCGCGATCCGGATAATTTCAGTTGGCGACTCCGCTGGGGATATGACATGTTTTTTTCAAAACTGCCTTTGTTTTAAAAATATTCAGTGGGTCAAACTTTCGTTTACCCTTCCTCGTTTTTGTGTGCGTGTGTATTTTCTTACCACCCCGTGTTACTCGCTTTTTTTTTTCAAAAAAGAAAATTTCAAACAGCCTTCCGGTGTCAAAACATTGGATTGTTTTCAAATAAAGATGTTGCTTTTTCATCTCTTTCAAAATCATAACATGTTCGTGCATTTTCGTTCATATTTGATTCTTTGTGCAACATTCTGAACTGTTCATAAATTCTTTAAAACTCATTCTGAAAATCTCTATTTTACTCAGAAAAAGAATTTAGTGACCACATACTACTTGCACTGCTGCCTCGGAACACCGCACACTGCGCAATTGCTGCATCGGTACACTGCACACTACAACCCTTTACCCGGGGTGACCGTCCAGCTGCAGCTTAATTGGCCTTCCTATGCCTTTCGAGCGCGCACGGGGTCATCCCAAACAGCCCATCCTAGCCCTTGTTAACCATGCACCCTTTGTGTTACACTTCGTCCAAGACCTTGGTTGGTTCTTGGCTTAGTTCGTGTCATAAGGCCTAAGTGTATGCTTTTACACCGATCTCCCTCACAAGTACAACTTAAAAGTTGAGATCAAAGGTCGTTCTCGACCCGAAGTCTTAGCTTTTCAGCTTTGACTTTGACGCAGAACTGTGTTAAAAACATACCCGAAGGTTCAATGTGATGCAGTGCCATCAAACCCTCAAGGTATGAACCACGCCGGCCACAACTAGGTCAACACCAAAAGCTAAGGCCCCTCGCGAGAGCGAGTCAAGAGAGATCATGTCGAAATTTCGGCACGATTTTCTGCCTTCACTTAAGGATGTTGACTTTGACCGTGACCCGTACGGCATATGTGTTGAAAGTTTACATGACCGGTTAGCCTTAAGTTCACTTTTCCTTTTGTCGGTGGAATCCGCTTGCCTTATAGGACCCTTGCTCGGGATTGTCTGTCCCGGGAAGACGATTTACAGGTGAAAAATGAGGGGCTTATAGACGTAGTGCCGAGATCCACTGATCTAAACCCTAGGTTAGTTGCAAAAAAGAAGAGCAATCTTTTCTAACCATTTAGGATTCTGAGAAGACATGTTTTCAGTAAACTTGAACAAATAATAGAATAACAATTGCATGGTCGCATTTTTGGAATCTTTAATCGCGACCTTTTTCGGTCCGATCTCCAATCGTGACCTTAGCGGTCCAGTCCTCAATCGCGACCTTTCTCGGTCCGATCTTCAATCGTGACCTTAGCGGTCCAATCCTCAATCGCGACCTTTCTCGGTCCGATCTCCAATCGCGACCCTCAGAGTCTAATCTCAAATCTCCAATCGCGACCCTCATGATCCGATCTCAAAACTCCAATCGAGACCCTCACGGTCCGATCTCAAAACTCCAATCGAGACCCTCACGGTTCGATCTCAAATCTTCAATCAAGACCCTCACGGTCCGATCTCAAAACTCCAATCGAGACCCTCACGGTCCGATCACCAATTTTCGATATTGACCTTTCATGGTCAAATTGTCTATCTCGACCTTTCATGGTCAAATCTACAATCGAGACCCTCATGGTCCGATCTCAAATAGTCAATCGAGACCTTTCACGGTCCGATCTCAAATAGTCAATCGAGACCTTTCACGGTCCAATCTCAAAACTCCAATCGAGACCCTCACGGTCTGATCTCAAATCTTCAATCAAGACCCTCATGGTCCGATCTCAAATAGTCAATCGAGACCTTTCACGGTTCGATCTCAAAACTCCAATCGAGACCCTCACGGTTCGATCTCAAAACTCCAATCGAGACCCTCATGGTCCGATCTCAAATCTCCAATCGAGACCCTCACGCTCCGATCTCAAATAGTCAATCGAGACCCTCACGGTCCGATCTCAAATAGTCAATCGAGACCTTTCACGGTCCGATCTCAAATAGTCAATCGAGACCCTCACGGTTCGATCTCAAATAGTCAATCGAGACCTTTCACGGTCCGATCTAAAATCCCCAATCGAGACCATTCACGGTCCGATCTCAAATCTCCAATCGAGACCTTTTACGGCCCGATCTCAAATAGTCAATTGAGACCTTTACGGTCCGATCTCTAATCCCCAATCGAGACCTCTCACGGTCCGATCACGGTTCGATCTCGACCTTTCACGGTCAAATCTCCCATCGAGACCCTTCACGGTCCGATCTCCAATTTCCAACAACGACCTTTCATGGTCAAATATTCAATCCCGACCGTTCATGGTCAAAACTATAATCTCGACCTTTCACGGTCTAATTTTCGATCTCGACCTTTCAAAGTCTAATCTTTTCCGACTAGTTAGGATCATGAGAAAGCGTGTTTTAAGTAGACTTAAGTTGTACATGCACGTTGCACGAGCCTAAAAGCCTTGAGCCAAATACCCCTACCGGAACCTAAACCCTACCTCTCGTTCCCTGCAACAAACAAAGAGTGGTTCAGAATCCCGAGTCGGCACCTCGTCGCATTACGCACGAAGCGTCATACGATCCCTCAGTTCCTACAACCAGATTCTCCTATATGTCAGACTCGCCGAGAAATCGTGACGGGAACGGAACCTCGCCACTGGTAAACAACATTACACTGGAAGAAGCCATCCGGGTTTGTGAGGTTCACAAGAAACAGAAAGAGGATCAGCAGAATTTTGTGGTACAGCTTCTAAATGAGCGAGGTATAACAGCTATCCCCCAGCCAGATGGTACTTTCGTCCTAATCGAGGACGACAATCCTCCCCGATCAGCTCCCCAAACCTTCAACCAGGTTCCTCCGCCTTTGAATTATAGAAATCCTTCATTCCAAGGAAAGCTTGACCGAGGCTTTATGTTGCCACTTCTCAAGGCGCCCCTATCAAACACGGCTAAGCCGGTTCTACCCCTTTCACTCAATACAACCAGCGCAGCGCTGGACTCTCTCAAACAGATCCAGATAACCATCAAAATCTTCCCAGGTTCACTTCCTTCTATCAATATGCCCAGAATTCACCAGGTTTTGCCCCTATGACCCTTCCGACCCATTACGTTGGATAGCCTGCATTCGTTCCAGCTGCTTCATGGCCTCAAATCCCTCAATTTCCACAGTAACCACAAATGTATACTGCGTTCCCTCAAAGCCTATTTGCCCAACCCCCTATCATGTTTCCCTCCATTAGTGGACCTCTATTTACGGGGTTCCGAATAGCCTAGAGGTTTCTATCGACCCGCATGTGGTTATGCGCCGAACAAAAGGAAGACGAGACTACGGGAGAACTTTGCAAGGAACAGAGCGTAAGCTCTCCAAATCTGAAGTCACCGCCTAAGGATGAACAAATGAAAATCTTCCAGGCATGTTTGAAGCCATCAGTAAAAGCATCAGTCAGCCATTGCTTCTGCCTTGATCCCCGAGCCATGGTCAATACGGGTTCCGAGTTTGAGAAAGACTTGAAAGAAAAGCCGGCCCCGAGTCCAGCCTCTTCTCATCACTACGAGGCAGCCCCGTCCAATCCGATATCCACCCCAAACAAAGGAAGGGAGGTTGCCGAAGCAGTCCATCATACCCAGAATGGAGCACTACAAAGACGCGGTGGTCCCCCGAGACAACGACAACACTATGACAATTTTGGAATGCCCCTAAGCGAGGTATTTGATCGTGTAGTAAAGCAAGGTCTCCATGCACCTATGGAAAATTACAAGCCCAAAATCCTCAATGCCAACTGGAATGTAACCAAGCAGTGTGCTTTTCACAAATACCACGGGCATGCAACTAACAACTGCACAATTTTGAGGAAAGTAATTCAAGGATTGATTGAAAAAGGAAAGTTGGAGCGCCCTCGCGGCCCCAATACAGACGGAAATCCATTCTCCCGGGACAATGAGGTGAACAACGCGAACACAGCCCAGCAAAGCAATGACTCTTCCAGGAAGCAACCTTTCATTCGCTTCAACAAGCTAGACATGCCTCTAAGCAAAATGTTAGAGGAACTGATCAAAGAAGACCTGCTCAAGCCTGTGGTGGACTACAAGCCAAAGAATCCCACAACTAACATTGGCGAAAGTGCATGGGCCCTTCCACCAGTATCATGGGCATATAAGTGAGCAACGGCCCAAGCGATGATGAAATCTTGCCTCCTTGCGGTATAAAAATGGGGCCAGACGGCTCGGATATGAAATGTGGTTAATAGAAGACGAAAGCTCAAGCATCCTGGCAATTCAGCAACAAAAGAGCAGCTAGAGTAGGGGCTACCTATCCTCGAGACCTGTCAACTGTCTTTTAGTCAACCTTCGTAGGTTCTAGTACTTTCCTCGTTCAATCAAGTCCTCCTCGGACATTGTAGTTAATCTAAATTTTCTATAAAAATGTCTTTTTCTTTTCTTGCTAGACATGAGACATTACTTGCACACCTACATTACATTTAATGAAATGGTTGTATCCTATATGATCACTTGCATTGCTCAACAAATAATCTCTCAAAATAATTAATGTTCGATTAATCGTGTGAGAAAGTTAACTAATGCCCTCCCTATACACTTTCCTCACCTCACAAAGGCCTCCATCAAGCCATACACTTTCCAAATCATGTCCTCACTATTACCTTGACCAAGTCAACGACGGCGTCAACATCAAAGAACAACAAGAAGTCACTCAGCGTCGAAAGATTGACGCCATGTCGACAACAACTTAGGAGCTTGTCATCGCCTTCATGTGCATCAAGAAAGTTCAAGCAAGGGTATGCCTTCATCCTCAAGTGCTTCAAAAAAAAAAAAAAAAAAGAGAGAGAAAAGTTCAAGCAAGGAACTTAAAAAAAACGAAAAAAAGAGAGAAAAGTTCAAGTAGGAACATCAAAAAGAGAGAGAGAGAGAGAGAGAAAATTCAAGCAAGGAACTTCAAAAAAAAAAAAATGAGGCCAAGGACCCAAAGACCGCCAATCAAAAAGCTTGACAAAGATGGGCAAAATTAAAGCTCGAAGAACGGAAGGTTGTCCATAACAATGAAGCAAGCCAAAGCAAAGGCAAAGCATATCATAAGCCCTTTAAGATGTATGCAAATTCTTTCCCTCGATGAAAGATGACGATCAAGAAGCAATGAAATCGTCGAAGTAGCTATCAAAAATGACTTTGTCAAGAAATCACCTCAAGGCCCGTGCCTCAAAGATCCAAACTTCCTATCCGAGCCTTTTCACCAAAGTGGACCACAAATATTCATACCCTTTTCCCAAAGCCAAATACGCTCAAACGTAACTACGGGCGACCCGAGCTCCTTACACTAAGGGGAACGTAGGCAACCGTAAATGGTTCGGTCATAAACACATACAAATCCCATAAACTCGGTCTCATCAATGACCTCCCTATACACGCACCTGCTTTCACACCTAACCAACTTTGATCCGCGACATCGGTTGATTTTCTCCTCATGATTATTTTAGACGCTTGTTCATATCGAGATTAGTGGTCGAGTAACCTGAACATTAACAAAGGGTTTTAAGCAATCTTGTGATCATTGTGAATAAAACAAGTTTTCAAATGTCTCGACAAGTCTTCTTTTTCTACGATAATAGGAAGAATAGAGCTAAACACTGTCTTTCTATCAGCAAGGAATTCCATACACTTTTTTTAAACCTCTCTACGCTTATACTCTCTCAAAAGAGCCAAACCCAAAGCGAGTTTTGGTGCCTGCATTAAACTAGGCATCCACATAAAATTGGGATTCGTTCCCCCTTCTCTAAAAACACGTCCTTGCACGTATACATTACAAGTCACTTCTTTTACATTTTGGTCGACTAATCGAAAAAATCAAGGACGGTCGCCTCGTCAGGCCACATAATGTTCAAATCAGATTAGGGCTACACCAGCTTCACTCTAGGATCTCCATAGAAGACCAGCGCTTCCTCCACAATGGGGCTTCACTAAGCCATTTCTTCGTACTAGGGCTTTGCCACGCAAAGAGAGTTTCTTCATCATGAGGGTCTACTTTGAGTTTCGATTTCTCCGGGGCTTGTCGGAAGCATCTTTCTAAGGCCGTTGTGGTTTTAATCGATTTGGGGCTTCTCGGATGCAACTTCAAAAGACACAATTTGAAAGAAAGACTTTGATGAGATTTGAAGTTTAAATCCAAGATCGAATTTGAATCCTCATGACACCTCTGGGCTACAGTAGCAGCAAGGGCAGTTTTCCCACAACCAAATGAGATCATCCCAACTACTCAAACAGCTACCCAAAACACATTCTGATACATCCCCAGGACATTTCCATACATACAAACCCTCTCACAATGCATCCCCATAAAAAGCCAATAGAGCCAGAGCTGTAACCCAGTCGGCACGTACTCGAAGAAACAAGTTCCGGAAAGGAGGACCCGATCCTCACTCAACTAAAGCAGACTCAGGCGAATATTTCCCTTTGGTCTCTGCTCACATACTCATACCCTCATAAGCTCAAGCTGGAGGAAAGTTTTGTCCGTACCATGGTCCCCGTGGACGCAACTCCAGAAGAAGTAATCCAGATGATCGGCAACATCCACTATGGAAACATCACCACCTTCACAAATTTAGACTTGCCAAAATTTGGGGTTGATCACAATGAGCCGCTCTACATCACTGTTCAGTTGGATGAGCGTCTCCTTCCCCGTATACTTGTTGACGGAGGCTCAGAAATGAATGTCTTGCCCGCCAAGATGATGGACCTGCTCGACATCAAGCCCACTGATTTGAAACCTTTAGTCCACACTGTCAAAGCCTATGATTCTACTTCCCGCACAGTTCTCGGGGTTGCTACCTTAAACATTTGGTTCGGAAAACAGATGATGCCTACCGAATTTCAAGTGTTGGACATTCCTATCACTTTCACAGCTATTCTGGGAAGACCATGGCTGCATCAAATCAATAGCGTGGCATCCACCCTTCACCAATGTATCAAATTAAAGCAAGGAAATGAACTGACAACTGTCTACGGGGATAGCGTCACCACCGAAGGAACCTGCACCAACGGCATTCCAGTGTTAGAAATCAAGCATGACGACGATATGCCATTAGCTGATTCACAATGGAAACTTCCAAAATCCAAATATGCAGCGTGGACCTTCCACTATTCTGGGATCATATCCCTCCTGACATGAAGATGATGAAACTCATGAACTTCATCCCAGGACTAGGGCTCGGCAAAAGGTTACAAGGCCAACACCAAGTCATCAAAGTCAAAGACCACAATTCAGTCCAGGGGCTCGGTTATGTGCCTACACCAATTGACATCAGGGAAGACAAGTGGCTCGCAAGCACCAAAGCAGCAGCCCGCAAAAGGGGAACCTCCTACGGCACACCTAACCTTACAACTTCGACCTTGCTCGCTACTTCATCATAGGAACCGACAAAGGAACTGATAAAGATGAGAAAGGAACCGAGGGAACTGACAGCGGAACTAATGAAGATGAGAAAGGAACAGGAAAAGCCAGCACAAAGACTATAGAAAATATGGAAAAACTCGCACGGAACCTCAAGTGTTTTAGAGGACTCTAGGCTAATCCGATAAGGGGAGCTTTCCTCGACATCACTGCACAACTTGGACCCGTGGCACTTCACCATTCAGCGATGAATACCCATTCCAAAGGATACCCGACATAAAAGAATAGCTCAAAATATCTTCTTGATGGGGACAAACTGCTATTGGTCCAATCCATAACGGCCACATTCGAAAAAATGGTCTCAGAGGAAGAAAGAACCGAGATTTATGGAGGAAGCGTTTAGAGTCTGACGCCTTCAAATCTGCTTCCTGCAATATCCCAGATCGGCCCGAACCATCCGTGAACCATCCCTCATTACAATGTCAAATCCATATCGGAACTCGTGCAATTATGATGCAAATAATAATAATAATGATGCATAATAGCTGTCACGGACTTTGCCTCGTTCAAATTTGTTATTCAATTCATGTTCTTTATTTATTTTTGATCAACCCTCTTTCTTATCTCGGTTCAATTAAATGTCAAGAATAAAGTGAAAAGTAATCATGATAAATGTTCAGTAATATGCAAAGTCTTTCCCAGGAACAAAGGGCCTCTCAAGTACAAACCATCATATCTAAAGACAAGGCGGTACATACAGCTACCTAAAGATATCAACAGGGGCTACTCAGAGTCTTACTCGTCATCCGAGGCACTCAACATACCGCCCGCCGCACAGGATCCATGGTAGACAGGTAATCCACGAAGTCATCCCATCCAGAATACGAGGAATGACAGCCCCGTGCCTGTGCTCCTAAAGACTCCCCATGCTCGAATCCCAAATACAAGGAATGGCGGGCCCCAAATCCAGCAGTCTCACCGGCAAACTGACTAAAGCCCTGCCCAACATCTATCCCACCAGCCGTGGAAGCAGATGAGTCCCTGGCAACGGACGGTCTGGAAGGCATCGGCTCATGAACAGCTGTACTTCTCCGAGAACTGCACTGCAAGAAGTTGACAAGCCTCCTGGCAAAACCAGTCATCCCATCCAGAAGTCTGACAGCCTGATCGTAGGTACAGCCAGAAACCTGCAAACCAGGAAAGCCATCGAAAGACAGAAAGGATAACATAGATGCAACATTTGGAGAAAGCTACTACAATACAGAAAGGACAGCATAGATGCAACATTTGCAGAAAGCTACTACCTTACCGAAGCACCGGGTTCAACTCTATATGGAGGCCTCGCCGCTCAGGGAATGGGAATTGTCAATCGCTCGCAAGAACCACCCACGCCCTCATATGCAAAGTGAGTGCGGAGCGAATAATCTCTAGGATGTGCGTGGTCCTCACCATCTCTCGGCCAACACCCGTGGGCTCTCACCATCCTCCGAAAATGTCATAGTCGCCTCTTCAATGACATTCAACATAAGGCACTCCCCGCTATACCGCCGTAGCTCCTCCCCGCCCATGGACAAAGGAAACAAAGATGAAGGGGGAATCCTCGAAACCATGGGACCGTATCCCCGAGCATACCGGCAAGACACCCTCTCACCAAGATACAGGATGTCACAGTGAAGCTCTACTAGCAGCTTCCGCTGGCTTGTCACCTCCCTGGCAGCATTCACAACCGCCTGATCAAACTGACTCCACCAAGTCAAGTTGATCCTCGGCGAAAAGTCTCGGTCCAGAGCCAAAGACACCTCCTCGTAAGTCACTCGGGTGCTCTCCCTCGACTTCACCGACTTTCTAGCAGCCTTTCTTCGCCAAGTCATCATAGCGGGAAACAAAGGAGCATACTTCTCCCTAATGCTCCACCGATGCGGATGGAACACTTTAAAGCACCACACATGTAAGACGCCAGGAAAGTTATGTCAGCTACAAAGCAGATACAAACAAGTACAAGTGAGACAAGGAAAAGAAAAAGGAGAATCACATCCAGAACAAACTGGAAATAGCAGAACGAGTTATCCTCCCCCTGGGAATACTTGTCCAAGGCAAAGAAAAGCTCGTCCAGGCCAGCTTCTCCCCATGCAAACCCTCTCACCGCTCCGTATCAATCAAGGAGCCGAGCAAGGCAACCGGCACATCAGACGCATTGGGAAAAATGGTTGTTAATGAGCAAACCACAAAAACCCCCTAGCCAAATGATAAGCTGTCATCCTCGCGGAGCCATCCAGATACTCAGCTATCCCTCTCCTCAAATGTGCCTACATCAGTCCATACCGAATACCAAGGCCCCTGGTGTAAGTGCTCCAATTTGAGTTGTTAGTATTTTCGTTAGAAAATTAACGAAAGTTTTAACATTTCTAACATTTCTAATAATTCCTAACATTTCTAACAAAGTGAGGGTAGATTAGGGATTTTCATTTAGAGTTAAGTATGGAAAAGAATCAAAAAAAGCAAAAGAAAGGTCAAAAACCCGAAATGGAAGCTGCTGGAACATTTTCTGGTTGCTTAATTTGAAAATTATTCTTCCTGTCCAAAGCCTGGAGCAGCATTTAATGCACCAGGCACGCCTTCAAGAAGCTCCACGCGGACATGATTGTAATTCCAGAATGCCTATAAATTGAGCCCTTCAGTCACAGAAATAGGAGGCAACAACACATTTTATAACTGCACCTTGGCGAAAAATAGGGAGAAAACAGTGGGAATTCACTTGAATTGCCACCATTTTCTCTTGAATCTTTCCCAAATCCCACTCACTCAAAACACTCTCAAATCACTCTCATACATACACAAGCCCAAGCTCAAATCACCCCTTAGGAGGAGGATTAGAGAGAAAACATAGAGGACTTCATTGTTATATACTTGTTTTCTCTTTGACCAACTCTAATCACAAACCCTAAACACATTCAAACCCATTTTAAAATCACGTGTCCACTGCCTTTTTCATTCTGGCAGAATTGGTTTTCAACTTCGAAAAATCTTTTGAGTACCAAAACTCAACCCAAAAATCATACCAAAAATCATGGGACTTGTTTAAAGTCTAATAAAGAGTTCCCAATTTTTACTTTTCAGTTTCAACTTATTTTGGCCAAAACACACACACACACACACAAATGGTTTTTAATGCTTGGAAGACTCGTTTTACGAGGCATTCCGGGTGAACACTAACGTTCTTCCCGGCGTGTAACGTGACCTCCGAACCCAAATCTCTAATCTCGGGCATTTTTCAAAGTTTTGGCCCTTAAAATAAAAATGGCGTGGCGACTCCGTGTTTTTTCGATTGATTTTCAAAAGAAAAGAAAAACAACCAATCTTTCGGGAAAAATGGACCTCAACATCGTTACAGTGGCGACTCCGCTGGGGACTAAATAAGCTTTATCTTAAAAAAAAAATGATATTTGGTATATTGGTGGAAACCATTAAACTTCCCGTTATCGCCTCCTAACACGAGTCGGGGATAAATTGTGGTTTAACAATCCCACGTACCGGTATCATTGTTTTAAAAAAAAAGAAAAGCTTTTGAGGGTCAAGCTTCCGTCCCGGCATTTGAAATCATTTGTTGTGTGTGTTGATTTTGCACATTTTGTGTTGTTTTGGCCGCCTCGGAAAAAGTCAAAATTTTGACTATCGGACCTGTTGACTTGAATTTTGAATTATGTGTTTATGTGCTTATGTGTGCATTTACTTTCAAAAAGAAATTTTCAAAAAAAAAAAATTCAAAAAAAAATTTCAAAAAAAAAGAATTTCAAAAAAAAAAGATTTTCAAAAAAAAGATTTATCAAAAAGAAAATTTTCAAAAAAAAAATCATACATCATACTTTTTAAGACACATGAAAAATTTCTGTTTTACTCAGAAAAAGAATATAGACTGCTTGCACACTACGCGCACGTGACCTTACACTGCACACTACGTCCCTAACCCGGGGAAATCCCTTTCGCGGCCCGTTTGGTCTTATTACGCCTCTCGGTGCAAGCACGGGACTACCCAAACATCCCATGGAGCCTCGTGTCGACCATGCACTTGTCCGTGACACACTTTGTCCGAGACCCGGTTGGTTTTTAGTCCGGGTCCGTGTCATGCCCCCGTCTCGTGTATAGACCTTTCCTTTCAAGCCTTAGTCGGCATACCAAGTCAATATCTTTCGGGACCCTAATCGCCGAAGTCCCGCCGGTTTTCCGTCACGGGCTTTGACCAGATATTGACCGGCGCCTTGACTTTGACTCGACCGGCACAAATTATACATCGACTCCCAAAGATGACACCGAGTCATCAAGAATTAACGATTATTCCATGCCTAATTACGGCCTAATTGACGACAAGTCAAGATCAATTGTGGACATTTATCGTCCGAATCATGCCGACTTTTTTGTCGAGCCCTGGACATGATCTTGACTTTGACGTCGCCTTTGTCCGTAATTTACATCGAATGCTCGTTAAGACTCGATTACCCGCCGCACTT